>CABHPR010138623.1:0-58270 GCA_902168415.1 Peromyscus melanophrys
CCAGCACCTAAGTTGTCTCTACAAATAGACATGTAATGTTTGGTTTTAAGGGCTTCCTCTACAGATAGAAAAAGTAAGAGTCTTTCTAACAGCCTTTGACATATAAACAGAAAACAAAGCTTTGTACTAAACCAATAGAAAATGAGTAATCTCAAAAGCCAACTCCCAAGTTTGTGTGGTGGTATGAATCTGTAATCCCAGCATTTAGGAAGTGGATCTGGGAGGACCAAGAGTTCGAGGCCAACCTCACCTACAGAGTAAACTTGAGGCCACCTTGCACTTCATGAAACCATGACTAAAAATAAATTAAAACAAAATAAAATAAAGAAAATTAATTATCCTGAAATATTTTTGGAATGAGATGGAATAACAAAGAACTAATGAATTAATCAAAAAGCCATAAGCAAAGAAGGCCAACATCCTATGAAGTAATACCTTGAAACTTATTAAAAGTAAATTGTAATTGGTATATCCAGCAACATAGGGACTTTCCATGTAATGTAGGAGCTGTCTCATGGAGGCAGGCAGCAGCCAAGAACAAGTATCAAATGTGGCTGGATTGGTATTTCTTTCTGGTGTCTGCCTCTCGATTCTCCTTACATAAGGTAGGATCCTCTGACATTGCCAAATGCCTTTTTGCCTAAGAAGGAACATGGCTGTTGGGAGTTACCATGTACCAATCCCTTTTCAACAATTTATGAAGACTTTTGTTCACATGCCCCATCTTCCGTTCTGTCAGCTGAAGCTTGGCTGAAAGAGCACTCTTGAGCTACAAAGGTTTTAGAGTTTACTGTAAGGTTCTGCTGACAATGCAGATGACCTCCCATTTCCATGAACAATGAATAGGCTATGTGTTTCACACAGGGGTGTGGTCTTTACCCTACAGTGTGGGATGGAGGCGGCTGTGTTTGCCTATTACATTCTTCCTCCACCTCCATTTTTGGCACTTGCTCTGTCTTTATTCATTGCACAACCGTTATTATCATTTGAGTCTGAGCATACTAAATTTTCTGACCATTGCTGTGTTCCCAGCTGCTAACAGGATACCCGAGAAATGATTAGTTCAATTGATAGCTAGTGAAAAGGAAATGAATGGTTGATTGCATGAATTTGATAAGTTGTGATGAAGTATTTGATTTTTCTAGCTCAAAGCCATGGTGATTTTTTAAAATGGCTTTTGTACTTCCTAGTAAGCAGTTAGTACAGGAACTATCACAGGAGGTTCGAAGCTGAACATTTACAATGGGTTTCAGCATAGTTCTTGCAAATGATACAAAGTTTCATTTGTAAAGAACAAAGTCATTACTTTCCAAATACTAGTGCCAGGCTAAGCACCTTGTGATTCCCCTTTTAGAATCAGAGCAGGCAAGGGCTTACAGAGATGATATTAATGGATGTGTAATGTTTTTAGTGGGAAATACTAGCCTTAGGAACTCAGGTTTGATTCCATAGCTGTCTTGTCTTCATTGGCACATTCCCTCTATTTTATCACCCCATTTTCTGTCTATGGACTGTCTTTCCCCAGTGTCTGTTTATTTCTCTGCCTGTGTGACTTCCACCGAACTTGGTCTGTAAAAATGGAAACAGAGAAAATGATACTTCAGTTTGGGCAGAGCCTTGGGTTTCATCTGCTGGTCAGGGTCTAACAGGCATAAAAAGGGGAGATGGTTGGTTCTGGTTTCTTGACCTCTTATAATGTTTCTGAGGGTGAATGATAGCCTAAAAGATGCCCCTTTTCCCAATCAAGTCCTGATATTAATGAACTACAGAAAATGAGAACTTATTCCACTTCTCAGTAACATCTGCCTCACTTGGGTACACATGGCCTAAATGGATAGATTTTTAAAAGCATTTTATTAGCATACTGAAGATTCCCATTAAACGCTAGAGAAGTCACTATGCTACACACTATATTGAAAACTGCCCTTCTTGAGACTTCAAAGGATGTGCCTAATACGTTTTTCTCATCTATAATATCTATGATTCTATTACACTTAGCATAACTTAATTCTTTTGGTATCTCCAAAATGAAAATTTATTACATAAAAGTGAAGTTTCTTGAAAGCACAAGACGCAAAACCACATTTAATGAGGGAAGAGATGATCTTAAGTGGTACAGCTCATTCCTAAAAGGGACTCAGGTCAACAGGGATTCTAGAACACGCTGCCATACCCGTTCCCATAGGAAGAGGAATTTTAACTATCTTCAGATCTTAACACCTCAAATTTTTTGGGGGAAGGGACATCTTAAGAGAAACATGCAAGCATCTTTCAGCTGTGTATATTTAATTGTAGAAAGAATGCTGTGGTTATGCCAATTTTCATGTAGAAACAATAGCACTTATTTCTGTTTCTTTACACGCACAATGTGGTCCTATCAAACCTCCTTGTTCAGAACTTGGGTCTCTGAAAAAGCAGACAAAAGTACTAGATAGAATGAGGATTGTTTTCTGTTCACAACAGCGTTGTGCTATTTGTTGAAAGGAAAGACAAATAAATAAATAAAGAAGCCCTCCAGCAATGGCCTAATAGTTTTGGATTCTATGAAGTTTTATATCTTTTCCTTAAAGTGCTGGATCAATGCCAAAGTTCAGTTTCTCCTGTGCCAGTTGTATCCATGAAAAAGAGGTAAAAAAATCAATTAAAGTTAAATATTCTAGAAGAGCTGCGAAATGTATGGAAACAGTATTAAGTTAAAGCCTTTTTTGGTTTCCTTTGGCAGTTCGCCTCCAAATTGTGTCCAAACCACTTTGTTTGCCATGGAATAAAGGAAGCTGTGTGTTTTCTTTCCTTGGCAGGTGAAGGCACCACTCACACAGAGGGGAACATTTTTTTCCCCTTAGGGTGTGGGGGTGCTGCAGAAACTGGCTGACTGATGACATCATCCTGTAAGGTAAGCTGGCTTCATTGGTTCAGGAATCACTATTAGTTGCGGCAGTTTTCTCCTCCTCCAAACACTTAGTGATGATGAAAAATATGAATAAATAAAAATGCCTAATCTGGGTACCAGATATAGACTGGTGTTTCCTGTAATGTTTTGAGGGCTTCATGCAAATCAGTGCTCCAAGTGAAGGAGCCTGGATTCTTGTGTGTTTTTTAGCCACAAATTCTCTAAGCCACAGGGCTCTTTTTCCCGCCCCCATGTTTGTGGGAAATATAAATTGATTTAATCTAGCTTTTCCTTGTGTACGGGGAAGAAGTATATACAATGTGGTGGCTATTCTTTGTAGTTATATCTGGAATGAACTATAATCCAGAAATGGAGGGCACACTTGTGATGTGGATCTAGAGGCAAGAAGATAATGTGCCTTTGCACCAGATCTTGAGGCTGGAAGGCACACCTTTAATCCGAGCCCCACCTTCTGCTGGAAGGACAGTGGAAGAAGGAAAGAGGTGTGTTCCTTCCTGGCCTGCTTGCTCTTGCCTTCTCAGTACATCTGTTTTCCCCACTGGTGTTGGAGTTCCTTGGGATTCCAGCATGTACAGAAGACCAGCCGAGACACCCAGACTCGTGGGACTGAGCAACTGCTAGACTCTTGGACTTCTCATTCACAGCTAGCTATTGTTGGACTCAGCCTGTAAGTCATTTCAATAAATTCCCATATATATGCATATGCATATACATACACACAAACATTATATATATATATAAATATATATACACACATATATATGGAGTCATTTTGTAAGCTCTGTGACTCTAGAGAACCATGACTAGTACACATGGCATTTCAAATGAGCCAATCACTACAGAACAAGGTCATCCATTCAGTTGAAGCAAGATTATTTGGAAAGCAGAACAGCCCTGTTTAGGGGGTAGAGGTTGGTTATATCTGAGTGCTTTTTGCAAATTCTTTTAACTCTACCTAAAAAACAAACCATCTCTATAAATGGTGAATTTTGACATATAGTCACGAGTGTCAGGTAAGTGTGTGGGGAGATATATATCACTCATGCACACTCATACATTCTGATTTTTAATCTCTGACTCATCTAGTTTGATAGAATAATAACTTGCAGTATATCAGCCTCTCCATGTACTTTGCTGTCATTCATCAAAATTTATAAGATCTAGCATATTGTAATATTTACTGAAAGAAAGAAATACATTATTGATAATATTAATGTTAAAACACAAACTACATCTAACCTGTGATTAAATAAATTAGAATCTTAATACTATTCTGATTATAAATACTTGTGGTTTTTTAGTGATTTCTTAACATTTTCTCAATAGAAAATTCATTATAAATTAAAAATATACTTTTTAGGTTTATAATTTATTTTTATTTTATGTGTATGAATGTTTTGCCTGCATGGATGTGTGTACACCATGTGCCTGTGGTAACAACAGAGGCCAGAAGAGGGCACTGGATACTCTGGAACTGGAGTCACAGATGGTTGTGAGCTGCCATGTGGCACTGGGAGTTGAACTTGGTTCCTCTGGAAGAACAGCCAGTGTTCTCTCTCCCTCCCTCTCTCCCCCACCCCTTTCTCTCTTTCTTTGATATGGTTTCACTATGTAGCCCTCTCCTGAGAAGCCAAGCATAGATAGGCTGATATCAGATTCATAGAGATCCATCTGCTTCTGCCCGAGTGTGGAATTAAAGGTATGTGCCATCACACCATGTCCAAGATTGAAGATATTTTTATGCTAAAAGTTTTTTTGTTATCCCATGTTGTGTTTACTGAACATACAAACACGTGTCCATATTCTTCTTTTCTGTCTCTGTTTCCCTCATTTTCCCATGTACTAGGATACCTGTCTCTGTATCTTTGTGTCAATCTCGTTGTCTCTTACCCCTCCTCCACAAACCCACACACGTCCCATCAGCATTTATTTTCTTCCATTTTTTTTCCAGTCTCATAGAGCTAGGGCTAATGATCATTTAGGTATCTATCAATCTATGTATATAACCATCTGTCTAAATACATACAAAACAGGAATATATAGAAGACTTGGGTTTGTCAGGAAGGTTAAACAGTTGTGTTGTTCAATTTTATTTTTTAAATGGGGGCAGAAGAGATTTTTTTTTGAGGGAGTTGTGCTGGAGAGAGGAAGGGAAATGACCAGGAGCTGCATATACAGAGCTGTCACTGAGAACATTTCATACACTAGGAAAGTGTTCCGTGGGATGAGACATGGTGGCGGGGGGTGGGGGGTGGGGGGTGGGGGGTGAGGATTTAGGCTTTATAGGACAGCCTGCTAAAAGTGCAGAACTATGGGAGTACAGTGTGAGGAAGAGACTGGCAGGCAGGTTATGATTCATTAGCTCTCTAAAGATCACATACTTTGTAGAATAGTTATAGAGTTTTGGCTTTACCTTATAGGTGGCAGAAAGTCATCAAAAGATTTTAATAGTAGGTTGGCATGTTTTTATGTGCATATAAATTCATCAATACAGCAGATAGGTGCTGAATAAAAAGGAATGGGGAAGGAAAAATACTAACAGCTTAGTTGTGGAAGTGGTTGATGGAAGTACTGAAGACAGAGTGAAGAGCCAACATGACAAGCATTGGCACACTGGAAGAGGAATACCTAATTCCTCTTCTTCTTCTATATATTCCCGTTTTGTATGTATATAGACAGATGGTTATATACATAGACTGATAGATACCTAAATGATCATTAGCCCATTAATGTTACCATTAGATAACAGATGCACTTAAGTTCATGGGATTGGGATGTTTATAATTAGGGGCCTGTGAGGGTGAGTGAGGTCAACAGGAAATTTGTTAGACATTATAATTGTGTGTGTAGTATATCTAGAAGGGTTATTCTGCAACCAGTTGACTGTGGGTAATGAACTCAGAAAACAGTTGACAGAGTTGAAGTTTCCATGATTTTAAGCATTCACAGAGTGATTAAGACCATGTGAGGAAAATATGGAGCATGAGGAAAACAGAGCTTGTAGTAAATACGGTTGCAGTCATCCTTAACTGATAGAGGAGAGAGTCCAGTGACTGAAGAAGTAGAAGAAAGAAGAAAGCTTTTCTTTTCCATTTTTAACGGTGAAATAATTTTCCTGTATCTCAGGTTGGCCTCAAACTCCCTGTATAGCAACAAATGACCCTGAGTTTCTGGTTCTTCCACCAGGCTTTATGTCTGCTAACACCAACGCTCTTACAGCTCATCACACAGAGACATTTTCACCTTCTCCCTCTCCCTCTCCCTCTCCCTCTGCCTCTCCCTCCCTCCCTCCCTCCCTCCCTCCCTCCCTCCCTCCCTCCCTCTCTCTCTCTCTCTCTCTCTCCTTTTTTTGTGGTGGTGGTGTAGACATATGACTACAACGGCACACATGTAGAGGTCAGAGGCTACCCTTCAGGAATCACTTCTCTCCTATGATGTGGGTCAGGGATGAAACTCAGGTTGTCAGGCTTGACTACAAGCGATTTTATCTGCTGAACCATCTCCCTGGGCCCACGAAAATAGGACCTGATTTGAGAGAATTCAACACTTGTGAAGCTTCCACTACCGAATGGAAATGAAATAACTAAAATTCCTTAGAACATTTAAGAAGATACATAAGGTGGACCTAGAAATATTGAAGCATTTCATGTTGAAATTTCTAAGGAAGATAATCTGAGTTCATAGCTTGAGGATATATTTTGAGTTACTGCAAGATAATTTTTTTTTTAGCTTAAATCCAAGGCTAGATTGTTTGAAAGCTTAGCCTACCATCTTCTTAGTGTATACTGAGAAGTTTGGAAGTATAGGTGACGGCAGTATACTAGAAAACTGGATGGACAACCCAGCATATGTATATAAACAAACTCTGCATTCAATTTTGTATCCTTTAGTTTTTTTCTAATTTTATTTTCTACTGTTATTGTCTCTGGGGTCAGAGTTTGGTAAGATTTCCAGCATGTTCCTAGAAATATTTGTGTATTATATCCACGTCTTTGGATAAGAGGTTTTAAAAGGGAATCTACCATGCCAAACTGGATTTGCTATATTTCTCTTGCTCCCTATGTGCCCTGTCCAGGAGAATTAGCTAGTGGAGAGCTTCTGAACATGTAAAGTGCTCATTATATGGAAATGAGTAAGATTCTTGCTACCAGCAGGACTCGGCATGCATCCCTGGAGTGGCCAATCCAGCTGTTCTTCAAAGACAGGAAACTCAGGATGACAGGCAGAGGCATGCACTGAAGGTTTCCATGGTGAGTATTATTTATTTGGAGATAGGAGATCATGCATCCCAGACTGGACTTGAACTCGCTGTCCAGGTGAGGGTGAGTTGAACTCCTAATCGGCCTGCCTCAACCTTTGGGGTGCTAGGACTGTGGGGCTGCACCAGCACACCTGTTTATATGGCACTGGTGACAGAACACACATCTTCATCCATGCTAGGGGAGAACACTCTCAGACAAGCTGCACTCCAGTCCCTTCCTGGAAATTTTAGTGAAAAAGTTGTAAGAAGACTTGCTGAGAATCCAAGACTGTCCCTATTGTTTCCTTTATTTGGAGAAAGAGAAGAAAATTCAGTGGAATGGTAGAGAATGAAAAGAAACTTATTATTTAGAAAGTCTGTGAAGAGTCCCAGCCTCTTTTAAACGTGCCTATATACTACTGGACACACTCAGCCTTTAAAACAACCGTTGGAGGTATTTTCCCTCTGTTGTAATGAAGGATCAAGTCTAATGTTGAAAGTCAAATAGCTAGTCATCTGTGCCACTCAGAGTCATAAAAAACAATGTCAATGGCATTGTTTACAACCAATAGATCTCAGCTATAGCTAAGCAAGTGCTAAAATTGAGTGGGAGAGTGATCTGTGTATGTCATTTAGGGCACGCTGTGAAGTCTTGTGACTATTCAATAATCCATCTCTATTATTCCTTTTCTGCTAATATCACTAGGTAATTTAGTGCCACAAACAAATGCATTTCTGTCTGAAGCTGAAGTCTCTCACTACTTTTGACTCAAGAAAAAGGAAAATGAAACTATTTTATGTCTTTAGTCTTGATAAAAGCAAACTTAATAGTAGGGAGGGCAGGCATGATGTAAAGATAACAGATGGCATGGATGCCTTCTGTTAGATAACTCCAGGAAGTGTGTGGTGCTCAGTACAGATAGATGGAAGTATGGGTGAAAGATTACAAGAACTATGTATTTCATTTGGTGACTTTCCAACCCAATAGTTCTTCATTGAGTTTTATCCCTGGCATATCCCTTAGACGTACTGTCTAAGCCACTATTTCTTCTTCTAGGCCATGATTTGAAATCTCTCCTCTGGCTTGATCTTGTTTGACTGACTTCATGAAAATGGACTTTGATTAAGGTTTCATAACCATCTTTGTGGCATATCCCACCAGGAAAGCCTGGTTACTGTCTGTCCCCAGCTCTCACTTCAGGGAGATCAGCTTTCAAACAGTATGAGGAAGTAAGTGAGTACACAGCCCAACTGATTATCCCAATACAGTTTCAGATTTAATTATCAATATTCTACTTTTCCTGAATCCTCCAAAATACTATGGATTGTAGAGAATTCTGCTCACTGTAAGGGCTCTGCTTAGGTCTGCTCCCTGCACTGATACTCCTCTTTTTTTGCAATCATGCAGACAACAAACAGTGCATTAAAAAAAAAACTTTTGAGCAACAAAAGAATTAAACAAACAAACAAACAAACAAACAAACAAACAAACAAACTGTATTTCTTGTATGAATGGTTGTGATGCCTGGTTCAGTGGTGGACTGTTCACTTGGCATGTTCTAGGGCTTGGGCTCAATCCCTAGCATCAGGAGCAGGGGGAGGCAATGCTTGGGTTTAGGCAATAGCTCCATGGTACAGTATTTGCCTAGTACAAGAGTGGCCCTGGGCAAATTAACTCTCTCTCTCTCTAAGATAAATCAAATCTGATTTCTCTACACTTAATTTTTAATGTTTCTACTGCATCCTATTTATTTAGTGGGGAAGAGGTACAAGGTCCACTATGTGGAGGTCAGAGGACATCTTGAGGGAGTTGGTTCTCTCTTTCTACCATGTGGGTCCCTGAGATGGAACTTAGACTGTCAGGCTTTGAGGCAAGCAGTTTTGCAAACTCAGACATCTCACTGGCCCTGATTGTTCTTCACTTGATCTGTGACATTAAAGAATTATCAATTTTTCTGCTCCTTAACCATGTGTTATTACTCATAGTTAGTGTTAGCAGATCTAACTCTTAAAAAATTGGGCTTTGGATATGGAAATATGTCAAGATGTAAGTAGTGAGCTTGGACTCAAGCTTAAATCAAAGAGTGTGAGGTGCTGCACCACGACTATTACAAATATTTTCTTGCTCAGAAATTCATCTCTCTCTCTCTGGTCAATTTTCTTCTGGTCAGTTTTCTTCAGTCTGATTTTCTTTTCAGGTTTTTTTTTTGTGTGTGTATGTATATGTGTGTATTTGTATGTGTGTGTGGAGAGAGTGAAAGTTAAGACACAGCAGAGACAGTGTACTCAGAAATGACTTGGATCATAAAATGTTAAAGAGTATAGAAACCAATTCCTTCTTTAAAATTCAGACATATTTCATAAGTGTTAAATGCCCTTGGAAACAACATTTACAATTGTTTGTAAACAAAATGTTTTCATTTCAAATGAAAGAGAGAAAGAGAGAGAGTCATCAATGAAGAACATATTACCAGAGGCATCTGCCTAATGCAGTGGTATAAGTGTATAGATGTCTGTTGTTAGATCATTGTTTTCTAAATAAAGCACACAGGAGTAGAAATTTGAGTCTGCCCAATGGGTATTTAAAAAAAATCACTCAATTTGGAAAGTAAAAAAAGTTTCTTCTCTGTTTTGAGAAATAAATTAAGCACAACTATGATGTTGTTGCTACATGGAGGTAATATTTTTCAATGAATTCCTTCATTAGTAGCATATTGGGTGACTTTTTTTCATTTATTTGACCAAATTTTTCAATTGTACAAGCCCAAAGCACACATAACTCTAAATTCTCCACTGCCCACTCTTAGACTAGCATCCTGCTCATTTGTGATTCCTGTATTCCCACAGAGTGAGAATCTGACTGTACAAGAACAAGGATTTTAGAATATTGTCAAAGTTTACGGGAAAGTTGTTATGTTAGGCATCTCCAGAGAACGAATTATTCAGCTGGATTACCATAGGATTGACTCATTAATAGCCTAATTTGAATAATGACTAAGTTACCCTTTAACATGCTTGATTGTAGCAAAGGCATTATTGAAATATCACAGAAAGTCGGGTTTTTTTTTAAAGATTAAATCAAAGTTTCCTGACTTGATCTTCATAGCAACCAGAAATACTGCACACTACTAAATTTCAAGTCTTCTTATTGTAATGTATTTTTATGTACATTGCATCCAAATAGTCAAATGATTTAAGATTCCACTTTGGCTTAGTAATATATATCTAAAGTACACAAATGTAGGAGCCATATAGAAGTGCTGGTTTGTGGAATATGACTCAGGTTTGGTGTATATACATCACCTAAAAGGAAGAGTGCAGGGAGGTCCCACAGGCTGGTAAGCCCAAATCTGAACAGGCTTACAGCTATGAAAAGCAGAAAACAGCCTGTGTTTTTTTGAATTTCTTTTTTTATTAAGAAATTTTTTATTCATTTTACGTACCAATCACAGATCCTGTTTTTAAGATGGTAGGATTGGTTAAACTTTTGAGTCTCTAACTCCTGAAAGGAGCATTCGTCACGTGAGAAAAGATTTAAATGACACAGACTTAACGAAGGTGGGCATACTTTGGTCCATACTGATCATTGCTGTGTTCACTGAAAATGAGTGGAAAAGTATATATTGTATATTCTGAAAAGAGTTTCAAATGTAAAATGTTTTACATATAAAGTTTCAGGTCCATATGTCCTCATTTCTTGTGGAGAACTTAATGTCCTGATAGGAGGGCATGGGATACCCTTTTATGACAAATTTTACTGCATTTCTGAGTGTAAGATTTCTCATAGTATTAAAAAAAAGCAGCAGAAAAGCTATAACATTAACACTAAAATGATCAAAAGGCAAAACATGTATGACAGAGTATGCCTATAATCCTAACACTGGGGAGACAGAGGTTGGAGGAACATGAGCTCATGGCCAGCCCAGGCTCCGGGCTAAGACCAAAACAAACAAACCAAGAAACAAGCAGAACAGAAATAATGGAAAAACTCTTTGGGAGAAACAAATTTAACTAGCTCTTACTTTTAAAAGTGTTCTCATATGACGCTCATGGGGAGAGGGACACAAGGTGACATAATAAAAATACTAACCTCAAAACCCTTCCCAGCATTAAATGTCAAGGCCAGACTCCCACGGTGTTTCAGTGTAGAAATACTTAATGAAAGCAGAGGACCCTTCACCAAATTCCCCCAGAGACAGCACAATGCATGCAGTGCTTGTGTTCTGTAGATGTCTCCATCAATACATAGTAGATGTCTACTAATTCTCAAAATCATGCTAGAGAAAACTTTAACCTGGAGGACCATGACCATTCCAGGAATAGAGAGCATTACATACTGGGAATTTATCTCTGAGAAAAAGAAAAACTGTGCCTAACTAGAGCTGCGATTCAGTGTGGGGGCAACAGGATAAAAAGTCTAAGGACAGATGGGGTCTTTACAGGATGGTGGCAAAACAGGATTCCTTTGGGAGGATTTTTTTTAATTGAACTGTACTCATTTCATTGTATATATACATATAATAAGATCTTAACAATAGTTTGTTATATAAAAAAAGCAGGGGGAAATTTAGTGTTTATCCTTTTTGGATACCTAGAGGAAATTTCCAGTGAATTCTGTGGTGATGAAGTGGAAAATTAGACTCACAGGAGAGATTGTTCATTTTCCCCACTAAGGAATTAGATTTTAACTACATTCATTCATTCATTCATTCATTCACCTATTCACTTAAACACTTATGGAGTGACTCTAATATAGGAGTCATCTTTGTAATAAAGCTCTTTATAACTCTGTCCATGTCTTTAAGGAAAACTTACCCAAGGACTGCGGCAAGGCCTTGGCTACCCTGCTTAGAATCAGTAAAGCCCTTGGGCAAGGTTTTTGAAAATTTGCCAATTCTAAAAGGGCTGAAAATAAAGCATGAGAACAATCAGAGTTATCTTTCCTCAGGAAGAGTATAGCCCAAACCCAAACAGGGCCAGTTTGAGTGCTACTGGGAGACAGCGCCTCTGAGAAGCACATTAGAGCATCTCAAATGGCATTAGAGCATCATACTCAGCATTCTCCAACATAGCAGTATACAGACTGCCATCAATGGATTCCACTCAGTGGGAATAGCACATTGAGAGAACACAGCACTGCATCATCTAATGAATGACATTCAACAGCACAAACATGTCTTTGAGCTGCTCTTGTGTTTGCTCTCTTTGTTTGTTTTAGATGAGGCTAAACGAACAATAAGACAATGCAACTACCATTTCCCAACAGTGCAAAATCAAGGCTGTCTTTGTCTCTTTCTTTTGTCATTTACAACTCTATGTTATCTACAGATTTATTGCTCAATTTCTCCACATAAATGCTAGGAAAAAGGGAGACTTTCTCCTGTATGTATTGAAATTTTTGGGAATTCTCAATGTAATTTTTTGTCTTTCCACTATTTCTAGTTTGAAGAGAAGATACAAATTATCAGGATGTCAACTTGCTTCTCTATCAGACACACTGGCTGCATTGCTGTCTTCCTCCCCCTTCCCTTCTTTTCTTCCTTCTCTTTAGTGGATATTTATACAACATGTTCAAATACTAGGGATGCAAACATAAAAACAGATATTATTGTTAGTCTCTTGCAATATATATTTATTTGAGATAGCACATTTACCAAAATACAGCTAGAACAACACAAAACATAAAAGTAAATAAAATTATCAAATGTGGTTCCAATGAGCAAGGTACTCCATTATGCATAGTTGGGAAAGATCTCTTTGACTGACGAATCACAAAACTGAGGAATGGATGACAGACAAGAAGAAAAGCAAACAAAGGGATGGGAACACAGAGTTCCAAGTAGAGAAAATTGCAGTTCAAAGATTATGCTTGATTTGTGCAAAGTATAGTTAATGTCTAGGCTGAGTGAAGACTGTAGCACAAAAGGGAAACCTTTTCTAGATCATAACTTATGGTGTACCAGGTAAAGAGTAGCTCATGTAGAGTCTTGGTGGCTTGTTACATGCCCAATTTTTATTTAAATGAGATATCATTTGAGAGTTTGAAGTAGAACAATGGGATTGTATTAAAATTATTACAAGATAGTCACCCATTCAGGCTGTTGTGTAGAGAATGGACTATTGTCTGTTACAGTACGTCAGGAGGCTGTGAAGGTTGTTCTAGATAAAATTTGGAGGCAGAGCTATGAGGACTATGCAATGGATCAGATGTGGGAAGACTGATGGGAAGGAATGCAGGAGTACTTGCAAGTTTTTGGTTTTGGAAAGTGGATGGTTCTTTCTCTCAATGGGCGTGGAAGACTTGTGAAAATCAGGTCAGGGTTAAGTGAGTTCATGCAGGTAAACATAACATCATTCTCTTGGGCAGGTCAGATTTAAGATGTTTGTGAAATATGCAGGTAGAGGTGACAATGTGCAATTGAGGCATAGTGTTGGAGCCCAGCAAAAATGTGAAGGAAGAACAATGATTTAATCATAGCATAATCATGCTAACAACAACATATTGACTGGGAACATGAAATAAATATGAGCAGTATTTGTAATGTGCTGATTTTGCATTTCTTATGGTTAGTGTTATCCATGTTTCCATTTACTACATGAAGTGGTGGCTTGCTTTGACGAACTCTAGTACCTAAAAAGGAATTGGAATTATAGACTGCATGCTGCATGCTCTCCCTATGGATAGAAGCTACTTCTGTTTTGTTTGTTTGTTTGTTTTGTTCTTTTTAACCAGTTTGTATCTAGTTGAGCACTTCCCAATATGGGTGCAGATCAATTCCCCAGGAATGAAGTAATCATACGTTGTTATTAGGCTAATGTGGTCAGTGTTATAGCCTCCATATGGTTCTTCTTGGTCACAGAAGTCCATATTCTCAGGCATGACCTGACTTAGCTTTGTGTATGTCATAGTATCAGTGGTAGCAAGGACAAAGACAGGTCAACATTGTCATCCACATCAGCCTGAGAAATTTCCTTAATCTCTTAGGAACCTAGACTCGGGTAGAACCAGAATTTATGGCTTCAGTGCAGAAAAGAATTTTAGGACTAGTTCATATGAAGTAAAGCTGAAATTTTCATAAGAATAGAAAGAAAGGCACTCAGTGGAAGAATGAAGCACAGCTGGGAGTGTAGGTGTTGGCTTCTCACAGGAGAGTTACACTTCAAGTGTCCTTCCTAGTCAATGGGCCCCTGTCTACAGGACCTTGGAGGCTTTGAGATTACACTGCTCGTTTGGGTTTCCTGGAGATAGCTCTCTTCCACAGTTGATCTCCTTTCTTTCTTTTTTTTTTTATTTTGTGTATGTGTGTGCCTAGAAGAATTTAGATGTTACCACCTGTGTGTAAGAGTCTTTGGAGGCCAGAAGACAGCATCAGATCCCTGAAGCTGCAGATAGGGAAGGTTGTGAACAGCCATGTGGGTACTGAGATAGAACCCGGGTCCTTTGGGGTAGCAGGAAGTGCTCTTAACTGCTGAGCCATCTTTCCAGCGCTGCTCTCCTTTTCGATAACTGAAATATCTGGAGATACTTAGGAGAGATCACATTTTGATAAGATAAAGCCAGGAGGCGCTAGGGCTGCACAGGTGGATAGGACACCGCTTCTCCCTATGAAGGAGATGTCTGGGTAGGCACCAGAACAATTGTAGGTGCATAGCTGGGAAGGGAGAAGCACTTTAAGAAAATATTTCTAATTGTGCTGGAATTCTTGATTTTCAGCTGAAAAGAGGGTTCAATCAGACTCGGGGTAAACGTCTCCTCTCCTTCTTCATATCCCCTTAATTTTCTCTGTCTTCTTGTCCTGCTTCAATGCTTCTAGACTCCCTTAAGAAGTACTTTTGGTCAATTCTTTAGCTTAAAGATATTCTGATTTTTCTTTCTGCAATATATAATATATGTATATATATATGTATATATATATGCCAAGATTTTAAACATATATGTATACATACAGATTTGTGTGTTTACGTGATGTGTGTGGGGGAGTGATGTGATGACATGTGTCATGATACATATACGGATATCTGTAGTGGGTAGCCATTCCAACCTTGATCTGGAAGTTCCAACCCCCATTGAGGCTTCGGTAACTGTCACGCCTCCAAGGTGGGGCCAAGAGAGGACCCTGAAGACCCGAGATCCGGATGTGCCATCTCTCTTGGTTCCCAGACCCTGGACCCTGGAGGTAGACCGAGCAGAGTTCTCCAGAGAACACGCCAGACTGCGCTGTGTCTTTCCCAGACCCTGCGACCTACCTATCCCTTCATTTGTAAGTTACGCCACTAAATAAACCTCCCTTTTAACTACGTGGAGTGGCCTTAATAATTTCACCAATAGGTATCAGAGGACAACTCTGTAGAGTTCATTCTTTTCCTCAACCTTGCCACAGTTTCTGGAGATCAAATTGGTGTCACCAGGCTGTGTTGTAAGTACTTTGACATGTTGACCCATCTCTTTCGGCCCCTATTCTTTCTTCAACAATGGTCCCTCTCCCTCTAGTGAACTCCTATTCATTTTCCAGATTTTAGCTCACAGAACAATACAGGGTCGAATTCCAGGTCTCTCTGAGGCTTCCCCTGCCACCTGCCCACCCTCCTTATGAAATTATCCACCCAGCCATTTGATTGACGACTACCCAGCTTTTAATTATAACCCGAATCTCTCCGTTTTCACTACATCATCTAGCTTGGAAAACAGCGAGCACTTAAATAAAATGTCTTCATGATTTCAGAATGACAAGAAATGTGGAATCCTTAAAAGGCAAAATGGAAAAGGAGACAAGCAAAGCTATTTTACTCAGGTTGACTTCCAACAGCATCAGTAGAATTAGTCAAACTGTCAATGCCATGTGCTTTGTCGTGGCGACACGGAAGCACAGATGGGCAGTGTCTCCACAGCTCACGCATCTGCTTTTGAACTGGAGCGATTCAGGGACCCAGACTGAATTTAATAGGGTGAAAATGTAGGACACCATGAGCTCTGGGAAAATCGGGATTCTTTGCCCTGAGCACACAGGGCACACAGTGGCTTCTTAGACTAGCTCATCGAGACTCATTCAATTCAAGGGAGCAAGGTCACTGCTTTCTTCCCTGAACCTTCCATATGATGTGGGAAAAATATTCTCCTGCCTGCTTATTAAAAACCCATCTTCTCCCACTTACCTCAAAAACGCACATTCCTGTACACATCAAAAACTAAAAATCTACCATTTCTAGGAATTAGTTCTGTGCCCCCACAGAACTATTTGAGATTATGTTGACAATGGAATTAAAAGGTCTATTAAAAGTCTTCCCCACGGAAAAGGCTATACTAATAAGGTCCCTTTAATCTAACATATATTATGGCCTGCAGGGGCAGGATTGTTACTTTTGCCATTTGCTCTTCTGCTTTGTTCTTTGTTAGTGGCCATATTCCTATAACATTTGAATGTTTATCAAGCATGTTCCCTTAGCTCATACTTCACAGGAGCTGGATGGATATTAATATCCTCATTTTGTAAATGAATGAATTAAAGCTTAAGGAGCTTAAATATCTTCAGAGGCACAATAGTTCAGTGGAAAGGGCACATGTGTTAGAACTAGGAGAGCTGGCTTTGTATATAGATGTTATTAGGTATTGACTATAAGAACTTGGATAACTTACTTATTAACCTCAATCTCTCATCACCCCTCTCTCTTCACCCTACCCAGCCTTCATTTATTTCCCCTGAAAATGGTGGTGGTACAAGTGATTTCAGGTCATTGTTAGGTCGAGTAAATGACAAGATAAATTTGAAATTTTCAGTAATTATCTAATAGGTGCTCAGATTTGCTTTAAAACCAAATCCAGTATTTTTTTTTTCATGGTATCATGCTACATAACAATACAGATGAGTAAACATGGAGCCAGATCCTAAAGTTTTGTTAGAAACTTCGAAAGAAATAGGTAGTAAAAACTGAAGATTCAAGACACCTAACATTGGTAGACAAAGGGCTGAATATGGAGAGGAGGCCAGAATTAAAAATTGTGGCTGGGAGGAGACTGACAATAATCCCAGTTGTAATGTGGTTGTATCTAAAACATAAGGAGAGAGAGCTTGATGACAGAATATTCTTCCCTGTCTCTGAATAAAACTCCTGAGACAGAGGGTAGGACAAAGCCTGAGGCACCCCACGTGGCAGTGTGCCTGACTGAGGTGGAGAGGGGATTTCCAGGAAGACTGTAGGCTTCTTCTTGGAATGACTTAGCATGTGAGTAGCCATTATCTTGCCATGTGTGGACAGACAAGCTCCAAGTACCTCATACCTCAGATGAAAGGAAATCTGTGACTCTTAAGGCTTCAAAAGGAAACCCTAATGCCTCCCCACCCAAGACAGACAGAAGCACCCCTCTGAGAAGATGTTTAGAAGAGATCCTAGTGCCCTTTGTCATTCCACAGCACAGAGGAAAGAACCAGGATTCCTCACCAATAACATGACTTCCCTCCTCACTCCTTCTTTGGTAGGCTTGGGAGACTGGGGACTAGGGAATGTTGAGTCTAGGGGCCTCATGAACACAAAGGAAGTGTATTACTGAGCTGATCTCTCTGACCCTTCATTTCTTTTTATTTAATCTTTCTAATTTCTGGACATCTCCCCTATAAAAAATTAATAGCACACTTAGCAGTGTGGCCAAGGTCAAAGAGTAATCAGAGGAGACAGAAGCTGAACTAGCAAAACATTCCATTGTTTCCATTGATCTATATGCTTTTTAAATATGACTTGAAAACCACATGTATGTATCCATCTGATACGTACCGTATGTAAGAGCTAGCATCCTGCAAGGTATAATCTAAACCTCAATGAGATTTCAGGCTGACTTTAGCAGTTCCCCCCCATCATTCTTGTTGGAGATGATGCCATTTCCTTCCTTGAGTCTAATTAAGATCTATAAAACCTACTATAGTCAGTAGATATGGGAGTGAGGGAAGCAGTCCACGTTCCCCCTGTGCTGCCATCTCAGATCCTTTTACTTCTACTTACTGGCCAGTCATTACTCAATAGCATAATTTCGAGTTAATTGGAAGGCATTTCCTTGGGGCTCCTGATGCAAACAATCTTCACAGTCTCCCCAGGATAGAAGAACACAAGCAGGAGGGGAAAGGCATGCTGGTGGCAGAAAGAAAAGCTTTTTCTCAATTTTGCACAAGATGAGGACATTAAACAGCTGTCTGTATTAAAGGAATAGATGAGGAACATTGGTCTAATTGGAGCTTATAGAGATAGTAACAAAGTTGGGGTGGGAGAGAGGGCGATCACCATTCAGGTGGTGACCATAGATAAAAAAAGAGGCCCTTGTTGCCCATAGAATACCAGTGGGAATTCAGAAGCTGCTGTGTGTGTGAGAGGCTGCAAAGCTGTAGGCCCTGGGGAACCTGCTTCTCATCAGCTTTGCTCTCCCCAGACAGCATGTTTCCTGCACTGCTGTGCAGCCTTCTCCAAAGTCAGCTGACATCATGGTCCCTTCTCAGGACAACTGTACCTCTTCATTTTTATCTCACTCAGCTAAGCACCTGAAGTATTTTATAATTTACTTTTTGTGCCATTAATCCTCATGAGTCTATAGATTAAAGGAATATGCATGTGTGTGTATATCAATGTAGCTGTAAATATTTGAAACTGAAAGTTGCATGCCAAGTTATCACCAAACATAACTAGAACTTGGAATGTTTAAGACATAAAAGCTATGAAAATTGGGATTTATTAAGGCATAGAAAAAGCTTGTGCTGGTAAGTAGCAAAGAGGTTTTCAGAGAAAGTCATGGGATGCCAGGTGCATGTATATATTTTAGAGTTGTTTTTTATAAAATCTATTTTTTTTACAACCTTTGGAAACCTGGAAAATGAGAAGAGAACATTATAATATTTCTGATTCAGCACTGGGTTAAGTGTCATTTAATACTATGATTTTAACCAGTTACTCAATCAGCGGACAATTTCTAAGAGCAGTGAGAAATGGCGTGAGAAGTGTGGAAGCACACAACTGTCTTTGCAAAGCTTGCTGCAGGATCTGAGAACCTGGAAGGTATTTAATTGTACAAAACAGGATGGAATGGACTCCAGGAAAGGTGCACAGGCCAGCGGAGAGAGACACAAGAAGAAAGCTTCTTCTTGGAAAGGGTCGGTGAGGAGTCTTTGCAATATACATGAGGGTTGGAAGACGTATTCGTTTTAAATGGGATTGGGAAGCCATTTTTAATGGCAGGGAGGTAAATGCTTTTGTCTTTCAATCAATGCTTAGTGAGACTCTGCTGTGCTTCTGGTTGTGTTGTGACAGGTATGAAAAGCAGTCATTGGATAACGGATACAAAGGTCCTTGCATTTGAAGTGTAAATTGGCAGACAGCTTACAACAGTTGGTAGTTCACATTCTAGGGGAAGATGCACAATCTGTTTCATCACTAAATACTTTAGTGAGTTGGGGCAAATTCTCTTTTATTTTATTTTTTTCTTGATACAGGTCTTATATGTCACAAACTAGCCTTGCAGTCACCATATAGTGAAGAATGCTTTGAACCTCCACTCCACATCTGCCACTGATGGGCTAGAATTACATATTTTGCCAGCTGAGTCCTTATCTCCAGTTCAACTTTGGAAACTCCTTAAGCTTTTCTAGGATGTAGCACCCTTTTGGGTAAGTTCAGTTTGGTAACTTTTGTTTTTCTACAGGGTCATCAGAAAGTCTGAAATTAAACTATACATATGAGATATTCATATGGTGACTAATTTAGAATAATTCTCCAATGAATTAGAGTCCAACCCATGTTCTTCACCTCATGTTCTCTAATTTCCTAATGTGTTCTCAGCCCATGCTGCTTCTCAGCTCTACACTTTTCTCCACTGTTCCTTAAGGCACCTCTGGATGTTAACTTTAGTGTCATCCTATAGTTTTTCTTCATAACTTTTCCAAATCAAACCAATCAACACATCCTGCAATTATTATTTGTTTCCTTTTTTTATTTTATTTTTTATTTTTTACTTTTTTTGGCTTTTTGAGACACAGTTTCTCTATGTAGCTTTGTCTGTCCTGGAACTTGCTTGTAGACTGGGCTGGCCTCAATCTCACAGAGATCTGCCTGCCTCTCCTTCCCTCCCCCATCAGTACTGGGATTAAAGGCATGAGCCACCACCACCTGGCTGCATATTTCTTTTCTAACTCATTCACTCTCCTGTTGTCTTACTTCTTTGTAGTTTCAAACATTGGCCTGAAAATTCTTCCTTGTTGGTGTGGTGATATCTGGTGACGGGCTTCTTTGTGAACTCAGGTGTATGCTAAATTCCAAACATAGAAACTGAGACTGTTAGGCCCCAGGACCTTCCATCCTGTTCTGCATTTGCCCTAGGTTCAGATAACATGCAAATTAGGGTGTAGCTTTTACTGGAAGATTTTGAAGTATTCAAAGACTTGCCAGGATCCATAGAGTGTAAGACCCCAACCTGAACTGTTCTGCTCCCCAGGGAAGGCTCTGTCATTGTCCTCCCTTCCCTGGCAGGGAGGTCTCATTGTTGCTGTCAGGTGCTCTGGGTCCTGCTGAAATCAGGAGATTAGCAAGGCAAATACTTTTCCTGGGTTCAAATACTGGCAAGCAAAGGAACAAGGTTCATAATAACACCAAGTGACCAAGTTCTTGTAATAATGTCTTGAGTGATCAGCCCCCACTCCCCATCTATCTGCTCTCCCACGTTTTCTGAGGTTGTCTTGTTTATCTAATGTGGGGCTCACCAGAACTCACAGAAGAAGGAAACTGCTGAATCTAAGACTTAAGCTGTTCAGTACATTATTTCAGTCTGTCTAAAGTCAGGGTTTCAAAGCTAGAGTGTAAGCTGGTTGCACCAACTTGTTTTTCAAACCCACTGGATGGTCATAGGGTTGCGTGTATTCCACTGGGGGTTCTGTCATTCTAAACGATGTATCCAAGGTCCGGAAACTGGAAGTAGATTTGAAAAAACCCAAATTATCTCTCTGTTATAATAAACTCCCCATGTGGATGCAGCGTCTAGGTTGTGTATCACTAGCTGCCACCGCCATGCCCACATGGCGTGCGTCTGCCCTGGTCGCCACTGTATCTGCGCAGCACGCTCGGGATACCCTCGGGGGTCCCCCACACAATAAATCGTAACATCTGTAATCTCACAGTACCTAGGAGAGGTGGAGGAAGTTCAAGATTGTCCTTGGTGACATAGAGTGTTCCAGGACAGCCCAGACTCTATGAAACCCTGTCACAAAACAAGACAAAACAAAACACAAGACAAAACAGAAGTCTCATTCCGGTATGGAAGCCCACGAAGGCGAATCAGAATTAGTTCAACCGGAAACACCCCATCATTCGGGCCAGGCCTGCTTTCTGGGTTCCTTCTATTGAGGCTGTCTCTCTGAGGTGGGAAACTGCGCGAGCTTACACGTGTAGGTGCTGTGCGACATCTCTGCTGCCATTGTTTGGCGTTGTGTTTTGGCTACCTGCCACTGAAATGAACGGCTTTCAAATTGCTTGAAAAGTGAAATGGCACTTTTGTATAATTTTAGAACAAGGGAGCCACTCTTAATCTTTTCTAAACTGACTCAGACACTTGTCAGTTACTTGAAGGGGTTTATAACGTTGCCACCTATGCAGTCATTGAGGTTCTCGCAAAGCAAGTGCTGCCAGGAACAGGAACACGTCTGCCACAAAGTGTAAGCCGTAAAACATTATTCAATTTGAACCTGATTCTGAGTAGTCAGCCCCTCCCTCTGGGAGCCAAACCTTCTTGCACACACTTCCTAGGTGTTGTTGGTCAAAAACATCAAGGACTTCTACCCACTTAATCCCCTTTGTCCGCTTGTCAGAGAGCCTGTCCATTAGGTAGGTTTACTTTAATTGGACTTGTAACTTCCAGATTGCTGTTTCTCATCGGACTTTACAATTCATTGCTAAGTATCATCCTTATAATACACGTAAAAGATTCCAGCCTGGAGTGGCTTCTCTCCTCATCTGGTGGGGAGTAACTCTAATTCTGTACTTAACATGATGTTTTAAAATGAGACTATTTATACTTTTCGCACTCAGGGTGGGGTGGAGTGGGGTTAAAGACTTTTTAAATTTTTGTGAATTTTACCAGAAATTTAAAAAACACATTTAGTAAAATGAAAAGGGGGGGGGCCTAAAAACTCTCACAGAAATAAATAAAAAACATCTGGACTGGCAACTTCTATAAGTTCCAGACTTCTACAGCTTTAAGGGCCAAGTGTTAAAGGTCTGGAAGTAAAGATGTGCAATAGAAATGCTAAGTGGCATGCAAAGGCTTAAGGGAGCATTGTCAAATAATTTAGGGTCACATTTTGACTAAGTTTTAAATTGTCATAATCTGGTAATAAATGTCTTCCAGATTTTAGCATTTTTCACGTTGTCACTTTTTAGTTAGTTATGGAAATAAATATAAAAATATAATAGGTATTACTTGCTTAGAACCCTCCTTTGAGTTGTAAGAAAAATGTAGATATATTTTTCCTTCAGGATCAAAGGCGTGTGATTAAAGAATCCTTGCTATTGTTATACAATTAATAAATGAATGGTTCTAAGACTCCAGCACACTCCAGTGACAAAATGTCTAATGAAAGCGGAAGTCCACTCATGAAAAAGTTCAGCCTCTGTTATGAAGCCTAATGCTCTTTTTTCCATTGTGATGAGGCTGCTTAAACTCTTTGGTGGGTGGTACACTTTGCTTTCTTTATACTTTCAGGCAATGCTTCTCCCAAATTCTGCTCGTGGGCACTAAACTGCTTCATGGTTTTAAGAGGCATTCCATCCTCCAGTCTTTCCTCTCATAACGTTTCAATATTGTGACTCCGTCACATTGATTTCTTCCCTGGTTATTGTTTGATGGAAGTCTTAGAAATTCTTTCAAACTGCCACCGAATTATTTTGGATACTTGCTGCTGAATCTTAGAATATCCATTTTAATGTTGATGTACAATACAGAACTCTTTGCAAATACTCATTTAGTGAATCTCAGACCTCAGTGTAAAGTATATGTGTCATGGCAGTAAGCCCTTGTGTTATTTTCAGGGCCTTCTTTGAGGATGACCCACTGAATCATTAAGAATTGTGCATCCTCTGATGAAATGGGATGAGGCATAGACACAGTTATGTGCCAATCAAATCAGAGTCGTCTGTTTATATGTTTAAAAATCCACTTCTAAAATCACAACTTTTCAAAACAGATACACCTCAAAACAAGAAGAGTGAAAGACAGGTGTGCAGTAAATTATAAAGGTACCAAGTATTTCTCATCTTACTCCAATGGAATCTGCAGTAATTATTTTAATTTGATATAGACTGAGAAAGGGGAAAATAACAGAGGAACAACTGGGGAATGAATGTCTAAAATGTGTTTGAAGAAAGTGACTTTTTTTTCTGCCCCCAACCCCTGTCCCTGACCTGTGTGTACATGGGGTGAGTGTTCACACGCCAAAGTGCCTGGTTGGAGATCAGATCCCCCTACCTTGTTATAAGCATCAAAAAACATTCACTCCCAAAGAGCAAGTAGAGAAATAGATAACTGTGCAGTCTGATCTGATGTGGTAAATTGGCTGTTCCTATATTCTTCTTGTATCTGTTACCAGTCTAGTATGGACACACTGATGACTGAATGTTGGCAGAATTTACTGAACCCAATAAGCAAATGCTGGTGCATGGGTGTGTACACACACATTGCTTGAAAAACAGGTCTTTCTGTTATATCTCTTGTTTAGATTTGTGGAGAGATTGGTGGAAGGTACAGGGTGGGGGGTAGATATGGGAGGAGAAGCTTTTAACGAGTTTGAAATTCAGAGTCCTGATACCATCCCTGCATCCCTTCCATTCTTGTCCTCAGTTACTCTTAAGGTCCTGTTTTTCCTTCTCAGTTTACCCTGTGTGCTAAGGTTTCCTGGTTCCCAGGTTAAGACCAAATGAAAACAAACAAGAAAGTTTATACCACAAAGCAACATGAATACAAAGATCAGCTGTGGAACTGAACACCACATAAACAAAGACATTCCCCGATAAGGATGACCACCCATCCTTCAGCCTTTAATAGCACCTGGTGACAAGCAGACACCTCTTCAGTGGCTGTGGAATGAAGCCTGCAGCCATGATTCTCCCACAGTTAATGACTTTGCTTGCATTGATTGAAGCCTAACCCCAGCTCTTGGGAGGTGATTTTTGCTTGGATATGATGATTCTTTCCAAATCGATCAATAGTTATGAATATACAGTCATAAAACTTTTTCAATGAAGAAAGAAAATATGGTTTAAAGTGTAATCAAAAATCAGTGTGACCGTTTGAATCTCTCATGTGCTGCAGAGTGTTCCATTAGTGCAGCAAGAGGTCACACAGTTATATACTGTCTCTTAAACAGCAAATGTATAATAGCTTTCGCTGCTCCGAACAAATTCATAAATCAATGAAGCATGTAGATGCATAACTTTAATTATGATTTCTGCTCAGATGGTTGGTTTATATAATGTAATTGTTTACTCTTTCCTACTACTACACTGGAAATGCTTGGTAGGGACATCTCATATTTCATATGGTTCTCATTAAAAAAAGAAACATTTATTTGTGTGTGTATGTACATGGAGGTCAGAGGATAACTGGTGGGAGTTGGTTCTCTTCTTCCACAGCGCAAGTTCTGGAGATCAAACTCAGATTGTCAGACTCACCCATTAAGCCATCTGGTTGGTCTTGTTCTCAGTTTAAGAACATTTTTCTTTTTAAATGTCAGCCAGGAAGAGCAGTCCTTGAGACCTGTCCTTCATTGTGATGTCTTTCCTTGTTGTCACTATTGTCATTGTTATTTTATCTATGGGCTTTATTTTCTGCTGCTTTGGGAATCTATGAGATCTGGTTCTCAGGCTCAAGAACCTTCATCTCATTTCATGCTTCTTGTAGTTTGGTTTCGGGAAATTACCCACAGGTTTTAATACGTTTGTCTTTGACTACACTCTATCCACTCCCACCTCTACGTACTAAAGCACTAACTGAATGTTTTGGGTCTAAGAACTGGGACAGATGTAAAGAGGAGGGATCACTTTTGTAAAGCTGGGATCTGCATAGAATCAAGGCACATTTCAGTCTCAAAGAATGCTTTGTCTTGATCTTGATACATCAAGGGCAGGGGAACTAAATCAGGGACTGTGCTGTGTGGTGCAGAGGTAAGTCCCCTAGGTCACAGTCTTGAGAATACTCTTTGTGAACCAGATCCCTCACATGGTTGTCCTTGTCCTGTTTCTTCATAGCTTGAGGTATTAATCTATATTGATTCTAAAATAAATTTTATACACACACACACACACACACACACACACACAACATAGACTAATATACATATACTGCATACCGGCTCCTTTCAATAAACTATAAAAAATAAATAACCCCTTAAAATAATATTTTATATCAAGATAAGCTAAAACCTAAAACAATTGATTTATGATTTTTGAGAAAATTTTACATGTAAGGGATATCATATTTAATGACAAAATGAATTCAAAGATTATTTAGCTATCTACAGGAGAGAAAAGGGAAAACGTTACTAATACATGATCTGAACAGTGAATTCGGACAGGAGACTTCAAAGTAGCTGTTCATATAGAACAATTGCTTCTGGTTTTTGAGACGATAAAGGCTGTATTTATTGATCTTTATTCTGAGTTGTTCTAGCTTTGCTTATTTGACAGATACAGGACTCTTCTTACTTGAAATTTTAGTTCATCCTGAGGTTCAGGGGGGAAATTTGTTATCTAATTGACATATGTAAATACTACCAATTGCAGATACATACCATACAGCAAATGCAAAACATAGTTCATAAATCGAATGAAGGTTAATTTTGTAAAAATATTTATTATGTATAGTGTTCTGCCTGCATGTACTCCTGCAGACCAGAAGAGGACACCATATCTCATTACAGATGGTTGCCACCATGCATTTCCTGGGAATCGAACTCTGGACCTCTGGAAGAGCAGCCAGTGCTCTTAATCTCTGAGCCATCTCTCCAGTCCCAGAAGGTTAATTTTTAATAAATGGTCACTAAGTTTAAATGTGAGGAATGGACAACATCCCATTGTGAGTCATTTGGGAAGTTTGATTTCTTAATATGGCCAACAGTTTCTTTCTCCTCCCTCAGCCTCCACAGGCTGACACAATGGGAGTATTTATAAGAACAAAATAACTCAGTTCATGAGTTATTGTCATCAATGTTCTTCAATTATTTATTCCATTTTCCTTTGTAACATAGTGTCAATGGGCACCAACCCCCACAGTAGATTATTAGCATTAACTGGCAATTTTTTGATGTTTTATTCTTTGAAATGATCACATGAATGCTTTTTTGTTGAGTTATTTTGGACTGAAAGTTTCTGTCTCCTTAAAATGTGCATGTTAAAGTTCTATTTCCTCAGCGAGGCACACACCTTTAATCCTAGTGCTGAGGAGGCAGAGGCAGGCACATCTCTGAGTTTGAGGTCAGCCTGGTCTTCAGAGCAAATTCCAGGATAGTCAGGGCAACTCAGAGAAACACTGTCTCAAAAAAAATTTCTATTCCCTCCTCAGTGTGATGATGTGAGTTGGAGTCTATAGTTTAGATGAGGTTGTAAAGGTGAAACTTTTATGATGGGCATAATTGATTTTATATATATATAACCAGTTACTCTCCTATGAAGTACAACAAGAAAGTACTCACAAGTTCTGGGAAGGGGTCATCACCTAGATAATGCAGTGTTCCTCCACCTCAGTATTTGATTTCCAGCTTCTATAACTAAATATCTTTTATTTGAGCTATCTAGTCTTGAGTGTTTTATTATAACATCCTAAGCTAAACATGAGGAAATTACAGTTCTAAATTTTGTTAATCTTTCACAAGTCTTTACATTTTCTTATTTCACACACATTAATCAATACAAAACATAGTTTGTTGATACAAATAGATTATTATATAACAGCTATAAGCATATATTTACAAGTTTCCTATTACATTCATTAAAAAAATCTATTAGAGGTGGCATGCAACTTTATTCCTAGTTCTTGAGATGCAGAGTAGGTGGATCTCTGTAAGTTCCAGGCTAGCCTGGTCTATGTAGCATTCTTGGCCAGGCTGGGCTGCCTAATGATATTTTGTCTAAAAAATTATTTGAGGAAAATAATTACCTGCATATTTTTGTTTCCTTGGGATACCTAGTAACATTTCTAAACTAAAACACAGAACAATTTGGAAAACAAAGATTTGATAAAAAGCAAACTTTTTATCACAGAAAGAATTGAGCTTAAGGCAGATTTCACAACTTGCTGTCTGTCTGTCATGGGGTACTTGGCTGCATTTGTGAGTTTTGATGTTTTCATCTACAAGGAAGAGAACAGTGGTACAGACCTCATAGGTGATTACAGAGATGAACTAAGATGCTAAATGTGATCAGAACCCACACTAAGAAAAATGAAGTTACTTCACCGAAAGGAGACATCTACTGATGAGGAAGACTTTTTGACATCACTGAAACACTTCACCTAAACAAATTTCAAATTACTTACAGTGTATACACATTATCACATGGAATCTTTTCCCAGATACCATTTGTGGTCAAATAATAGACTGGTCCATGAATCATAAGAAATGCATAGCTTGATATCATTTAGTAGCATGCCAAATTCAAATAAAGCAAATACATTTTTCATGAAAAATTATTGGAAAAGCTACCAGTTATTGTGACAAACTTTGAGTAGAGATTAAATTTGACTCTACCAGTTCCAAATGGAGTAACATCTCAAGTTCTTCAATATTTGTTTTAATTTCCTTATTTCTTTTCTGTTTCTTTTTCAGTTTTTAGACTTAGTCTCACACAGTAGGCTAGCTTTATGATCCTTCTGTCTTGACTCCCGAGTGCTGGAACTGCAGGCCTGTCACCAAGCTCAGTAATTAGTTGCAGTGTCTGTGGTCTCTTAACACACAGACCTAAAACACAGTCTACAGTTACACGGAGGTTCTTGAACCAATGAATATCTAAGTGATATGCTTAATAGAGTAACTTAAGCATGTATCATAATGATTCACCAAAGGGAAAATTTATGTATCAAGTTTTTTGTCACTATATTAGATTCGTGTGTGCATGTGTATGTTTACGCATCTGTGTGTGGCAGACCAAATTCCATCTTGTTCTCAAATGCCTTCCACTTTTTCTTTGAATCAGGGTCTCTTATTGTCCTGGAATGTCATCAAGTAGGTTAGGCCAGTCGGTCATTGAGGTTCCAGGAATCCTCCTGTTTCCACCTCCCACCTCTCCATTGTTGGGTTTACAACACACATAACCATGTCTGGCTTTTTATGTGGGTTCTTGGACTTGGGCTCAGGTGTTCAGGCTTGCAAGGCAAATATTTGGCCAATAGAACCATTGCCCCAGCCCTTGTGATTATTTATTTTTAAATAAAAATACGTGGCATAATGTAAATCCAGTTGTTTATGTGGATACCAAACAAGCTTTGTATTCCAGGCTGAACCTTCGGGAACTCTAACTCTACTAACTTGGAAAGTCATGTTCCTCTACAAGTCCTCAGTTGCACAGTCTGTGCTGAACACATTTGCAGAACATTAGCCCTACCCACCGTCTGCTTCACAGGAAATCAGTTTTTATTGAATTCAGACTTCCAAAAGGAAAATATGCAAGCCTAATGTCAACTGATATTTGTTTTAGCTTTAGTTGGAACTGAAATCGATAGTGTTACTAGTCTTTGCTGAACTAATTGGTAGTAATTCTCCATCTGTGTTGATAGCTTTGAACACACACATATATAACAGAGACGTAAAAGTATCTAACTCCCAATAAGCTCCATAAACATATTTTTTAATGGAAATCTAGAACTATCTAGTAGTATAGTAACATAAGGTGACATGAGTATCATGTTCATTAATCTATTAAAATTCTTAAGAACTAGAAAAAGTAAATAGTAAACTGTGACTTTAAACCTGGAGAGAGTCTGCTGTGTAAGATAACAGAGATGCTCTCTAGACTGAGCAAACGGGTGGCCAAAGAGAGACACTCTCAAGTGTTGAAGTGCCAGGCAATAAAGCCAAAGTATAAAATAGGCACATGTAAGAAACAAATCACAGCCTCCTAACAGAAGAGCCCAGGTGATAAATCATTTCTGTTCCACTGGTCCTGTGCGAAGAGGCCAAAGAGATGACACATCTTCAAATAAATCCAGAAGCTCTTCTCATTTAAGCCATCTCTGTTGCTATATTTATTCCAGAAACTAAAACAGTATTGTAGCCTCTCCACCCCTCACCCCAGCAAAAATCAATATTGAGTTTCCTTCTAAATCTAAGAATTAATTTTTTTTCCTCTCCAGGCAGGGGACTCGCACCGTTTTTAAGCCAGTCCATATCATTTTAAACAACCTTAACTTAAACATTTTACCATAGCCCCATGTTATTTCAGGGATGCTTAATCAAGAAATGATTGTCTTTTCTGCCATTCATGGTACCCACTTACTATTGTTATCTTAGAACATGTACCAAAGTTATCAAAGAAGGCTCCATGGGTTAAGTACTTGCCATGTAAATGTGAGGAAACATAGAACCCACTGAAATCACTTTTGTAAAAGCTGGACAAATAGAGTGACTGTCTGTAATCCCAGGACTCAAGAGGCAGAGAAAGGAAAAAAAAAAAAAAGAGGCAGAGAAAGATGATCTCCAAGGCAGGGTGACTACCTTTACTAACAGAATGGGTGTGCCCTGGGTTTAGTAAGATACCCTGCTTTGGTAATAAAAAGTGAAGAGCAATTAAGGAAGAAAGCTTTGGGCCTTCATGGGCCCACAATACATGCATGTGCACGTGAATCTGCACACACATATGGGAATATACACATGCATATACAACATACACACACACACACACACACACACACACACACACACACACACACTATCAAATACATAGTAACTTTTGTCTCATGATAATTCCTGGAGAGAATGCGTAGGTAACTTGGATTTATCAGGCATCAACAGAAATAAAGCTTGTTCTAGAATGAATTTCTATATAGACAACTCACATTGGGAAGCACATCTCCTCTCTAGTCATCCTGGCTATGGCCCTAAATTCTAAAACACCCTGGAGAAAACCACTTTCTTATCTGGAATGCTACAGACCAGCACCATCGATTTAATTTGGTCCTCATGGGTTTATTGTTGTAGAAGTGCAGCCAAACTGCCTCCTCTTCTTACTTTTAATTTTAATCATAAATGAGTGTCAGAGACAGCTTTGGCCGTAGATAATGTGTGACTGCTTCTTAGAATGAGTAATTTCCTTTGACACTGCAATCTAATTCCCTTCCTATTCAGGCAGGACCATGGAGAGTCCAATCAGATGACCCTGCTACCCTGGTAGAGGGAACAAATTGCTTCTGGACCAGAGAACTGATGTAGATTCCTGACCTGAAGCAAGCATACAGTGGGCAACAGGTTTAGAGTCTTCAGAAAGCAGAAGCTTGTGTATTAGAGGAAAAGGTTAGTATGTCCTCCCATGTTAATTACACATTGAAAAAGCACAAAAATTACACAACAAAAATATTAATTTCCTTTTATCCAGTCTATATTTTGAAATGAAGGGCTAGAACACTATTTGCTCATCATATCTTCAAATCACTCTTGGTACAAAATGACAGAAAATTAACAAATGACTTTCTGATAAAGATGCAGCAGTATTCAAGGTGTGCTTTTTATATTTCTCATCCATTCATTTACTAAATGATTGAGCACTCAGTCTGTGAAATCCAGTTCCAGGCACTGAATTACTGACATGAGTGCTGCATAGTTATTCCTTAGTTTCTTTGGTGGGAAATGCAGGCAGAAACATAACGGCAGGAAGATAAGAAACAGAAATTGTACTAACAAAGACACATAGGCAAAAAGTACACACAGAAGATGGAACAGGTAGACTCAACAGCTTAACCTGACTCCACAAGCATAACTTGGAATTTGCAGGTCAGAAACAAGAGAGAAAGACATTTCAGGCAAAAGCTTCCTTATGCACACATGTAGGGAGATGCAGAGACTCCGGGGCAGTCACTGGAAGTCATTTGAATTTTGAAATCACAAATAAAGCAGATGGGAACTAATGCTGTGGGAGTGGGTCTTTTGGGAGCGAGAAGACTGAGATTTGAAACCCTGGGAAACACTACAAAATGCACATCAAATGAAGGACGAATGAAAAAACAGGCTCCAATGAGGAACAATAGCAAATAGTTATAGTTTCAAAGATCACATTCTATTTCCTAGATACTGTATTAGGATCTGGGGCTACAAAACCAAATAGCTAAGGCTCTGACTAGTAAGGTGCTTCCAGTCAAGATGAGACATGCAATGTATCAAGTATGATAATTAGTTTTGTGGGTTTGTACACATCTGCAACACACACATGAATAAGAAAATGATCTTTAGAGTCAGATGGTCTAAGTTTTAATTTTGATGTTGTGAGTTATCATTAATAAATTAATTATAGCCACAGGAAGATTTGTGAATTATTAGAATGTCTCAATGTGTTTCTGTGCAATGAAGTATCTTCTAGATAAGGACATTACAAAAATAGAATCTAAATATCCCAGGGGCAGGTTTTAATTCTTTGCATATGGCTCTGCTCAGCTAATATCAGTCATACACATGGGCATACACAGGGCATTATGGGAACACAGAGGGGTACTTCTAAATTAGATTAAGATTCAAAGAAGAGAGTAGACCAATATCTAAGTTTTGTGGGATTGCTAAGAACACTCTGGTATTTTAGAATCATGAGTGACATAGCAAAATTGGAAACATTTAATGTTGTCAGAACAAGGACAGTGGGCACTTGATGAGCCAGAAGTTCAGTACAGTGTTCAATGATGGCTGTGTCATCCACTCTCTTAGAAAGTTGTAATTGAAGCCAGGCTGCCTGGGTCCAGTTTCTAGGTTGTCTGAAATTACCAGGTTGGCATAATCTCAACTGACTTCTCTGCAAAACAGTGACAGCAGTATCTTCCAGGAGTATATTAAGAAGCACCTAGAACTTTATCTGGCATATGGTAGATGCTCTGCATTTGCTGATACTGTTATCAGACATCCAAATTGATGGTAGAGTCAGTTCAAAGCAACAGATGCTGTTTCAAAGGAGATTCTTGAAGCCCTGTGTATTCTATATCCTTTCAATATCAAATCACTGTTTGTTTGTTTTTTTGTTTTGTTTTGTTTTGTTTTTTGTTTTTTAATCATGGTGAGCTCAGAGTTCAGTTCTGGTCTTGGGACTGTCACTTAATATCTTACTTCACACTGCCAACTATATCTCCATAAAAGCTTGTTGGATATATGTTAAGAAGAGTTTTGATTGTATAAGTCAACAGTAACTTTGGGTTAGACAACTTCAAAATAATCATATATAAAAGCATTCCTTCCCTACCCCCTTGGGGGAAGAGGAAACCTAGAACAGAAATTTGAGAGCAGTGTTTCACAGACTTGAGGGCACTGATTCAACCTGGATCTCCATTAGCAGATAGTATGACTAAAAATTTCAGCAAACACACAGAATTCATGTGACTCCTCTGACATCATATGTTTGGATCTGACTATTTTGTACAATCTGTTGCTTAGAAAAAAAACAGAAGAGTACAACAGTGTCTTGTAGTGGGTAGCCATTCCAGCTTTGGTCTGGGAGTTCCAACCCCCATTGAGGCTTGGGTAACTATCACGCCTACAAGGCAGGCCGAGGGAGGGCCCTGAAGACCTGAGAGGAGAATGCACCACACTCTCTTCCTGCTTGGAGCCTGGACTCTAGAGGTAGACCGAGGAAAGTTCTCCAGAGAACACCGCCAGACTGCGCTGCGTCTTTCCCAGAACCCTCAACCTACCTATCCCTTCATTTGTAAGTTATGCCATTAAATAAATCTCCCTTTCAACTACGTGGAGTGGCCTTAATAATTTCACCAATAGTGTCTTAGTTAGGATTTCTATTGCTGTAAAGAGACACCATGACTACAACAATTCTTATAAAGGAAAACATTTAATTGGGGCTGACTTATAGTTTCAGAGGTTTAGTACATTATCACCATGGCAAGAAGTATGGCAGCATGCGGGCAGACAGCGCTGGAGAGGTAGCTGAGAGTTCTCTATTTTGATCCACAGGTAGCAGGAGACTGTGTGCCACACTGGGCATAGCTTGAATGTATATGAGACTTCAAAGCCCACCTCCACAGCGACACACTTCCTCCAACAAGGCCACACCCACTCCAACAAGGCCACACCCACTCCAACAAGGCCACACCTCTTAACAGTGCCACTCCTTATGGGCCAAGCATTCAATCACATGAGTCTGTGGGGGCCATGCCTATTCTAACCACCACAAGCAGTGTGCTAAATATATGGCATGTCTCTTTAACCTTTTGTTGCTGTCTATCAAAGTCTATAGACAAATGGGGATTTAAGAAAACAGATATGGAAGCCCAGTGTAGTGGTATATACACCTTTAAATCCAAGCAACTGACAGGCAGAGGCAGGTGGATCTCTGAGTTCTAGGCAAGCCTGGTTTACATAGTAAATGCCAGGACAGCCAGAGCTACATATTGACACCCTGTCTCAAAAACAAAACAATAACAACAAAAAAGAAAACAGGTATGTACAATGAGATAACTTGATAAGCTTGAAAGTAGATCATGTACATGAAATCACTAAATCTCATGGAGTTTTGGTATCCTCTAGTACAGTACTTCTTAGTCTTCCTAATTCTACAACCCTTGGTGACCCACAACCATAAAATTATTTCATTGCTACTTCATAACTGTAATTTTGCGACTGTTATGAATTATAATATAAATGTCTGATATGCAGGACATTTGATATGCAACCGCTGTGAAAGGGTCATTCAGTCCCCAAAGGAGTGACGACCACAGGTTGAGAACTCCTGTTCTAGTACAAAAGGAGAAGTGATTTATTTTTTGAGAGAGATCTGAGAGAGAATTAAATTATCAAGAGACCCAGATGAGGAAGTAGTTTCCCTGCTTACCTGAAGGATGGCTTTAACAGAAGCACCTGTGTGTTGACAATCACGCTTATTTCAGACCATTTGCACATCCCATTAACAAAGCTCAAGGACATGGGCAATGATCATAAGAAAATTGCTAAGTCAATTAAGATATAGTCCCAAGTTAGGTGGGAAGATCCAGGAACAGGCACAGTGAACTGGCACCAGGAGGAACACATCGGCTTCCCCTTTCCTGTACCTGGCTGATATCTGAAGCTAGAAAACTATTCCTAATCAACATGATAAATGCAAAGTATTACAAGGAGCCGGTGCGGAGCTCTGCCCTTTTCTCATTCCTGATTAGTACCACAATCAGCTACATTCATACTTTTATGTGGGGATTTAGAAAAAGTACTATCACAGCTCGTATAGGTCTTCAGAAACTGTGTTGTGAATGGTGCAGACAAGGAAGGGAGGTGAGGCAAGGCTGAAAGCTGCAGATAGGACTTGTAGAGGAGAACAAAGTACTGAGAAATTCTGGGATCTAGGTTCTAACTGGTTTTGCTGTTAATGACATGGCTTATCTACTAATCATTATAAGAAGTGCTGAACTCCATCAGGAGAGGCAGTACCCTGATACCATGACAGTTCGATGAGCCTGCAGTAGGATTGGATATGTCCAGGAGGAATAAAACAAGGAATATATCTCATTATCAAATGTGAAATAAAAACAACTTAGAATGGTCAGTGATAGGAGAGAAATGGAGGTATTGAGAATTTAAGCAGAGGTTAGAACTATACATGAAAATTACATTTAACGAAGTATTTGCTCATCTGGAAAAAAAGAAGCAATTCAAAGTACTCTGAAAGAGACTTGAAATTCTTTTGCATATCACATTTTATTTTCCGTGAATAATGTGTTAACCTTGTGTTTTTGTGAATAGGAATCAATTTTGGTTTGGGGGCAATAGCTTGTCTTAGGTAGACTTCACTGTGATATGTTGTGTGTGTTATCAATGAATGAATGATAACAGTGTGTATTACCAAAGCCACTGAGCTGAAAAATTGTGGGTATAAGATCAGGCTTTAGGTGTATGACAATAAATAATTTGCACACTCTGACCTTTAAAATTGTTTCTGTAAAATGGGATGGTGCTCTCCAGTTGTGTGTATGTGTGTGTGTGTGTGTGTGTGTGTGTGTGTGTGTGTGTGTGAATCAGGTGAAACAATTCTCACATACTAAGATATTTTAAGTGCAGAAGTATAAGCAAAGATGATTTTAAAAAATCTCATTTAACTTGTTATTACCAGATAATTCTTGGGCTTTGAATTCAAGCCCATTTGGTACTATATTTGGATTGTCTACATATACAATCTTGAACCAGTTACTTACAGTTCCTTTATTTCTGAAATGAGGCTTTGGAGATGGCTACTCACAAGTCAGGAGGACTCATTAGTGGTCATAGAAAATGTGCTTTGAGCCAAGAGACATGCTAAGCCCTCGGCATCCCTCACTGTCTAATCTTCACCCTCCACACCCTCCATTTCCTCTTTCCTGGAAGATCTTTCTCCTGCTCTCCAGCTTCCTCGTCTTCCTCACTTCCATCCTGAGAGGATTTCTGCTGTTCCTGACTGGCACCTAATCCCTCTAAGGCTATGACTGGTGATCAATATGTGATAATGACTTCAGACAGGTGAACAGCCATTTTTTCACAAGTGCCAATTCTGAGAAAGTAAAAATGTTAATAGGCCATAATAAAAAAAATACAAAGAACACAATAAGAATTATGTGACTGTACAATAGGCACTTCTTTTAAAACATAGAAGTGGTCATATCTGGATATATTTAGGGAAATTGCAGCATGGAAGCCATTTTAACATTTATTATAAAATTATAAATGTCTTTTAATCAATTAATTTATTTTATTTTGTCAGAGAGAATGTGGATTTACTGAGGAAAAGTGAGAAAAGAACTTCCTAGAATGAGAGGGGCCAAGGGAGAAACACTGTAGAAAAGTGTTTTCAAGTGACCACAGTGAACGGCTGGGGTAATAGAGAATTCATGTGAGAAATTCTAATAGGCGTCTTACATGCTTTGTCTACCTGATGCTCACATGCTGAGGAAGACACAGATGATTTTGGAGATGAAGAAGCCATGCCACTGGGACAGGGAGCCAATCACATAAGCTCACAGCTGGTGAGGGACTCAGCTGCAGGACCCCAATTTTATGTTCCTTAGAGTTACACTGTTCTGGGAGCTTTGGGAGAGGACCTCAGGAGAGTGGGCTGCTCTAACACAGTAGCATACACAAAAAGTACAGGAGGCTGGAGAGTCTAAGATCAAGATACAGAAGATTGTGCCTGTGATCAGAACCGGATTTTTGCTTCAAAGAAGGCTCTCCCTAGCAGTTGTGTAACATCACAGACGGACCGACAGGCTCCCTTGTTAAGGAGGCAAATACCTTTTGGCCTAATGGCTTTTCAGAGGCACCCCTTCCTAATACCAGGGTGTAAAGTTTCAATGTACACATTTGAGGTAGAAACAAACATGTATTCCCTATTATGGCTCTTGCTTCCTGGCCTTCAGTCTTGTAGCCAACCTGATCTGTAGGCTGAGATTGTAAGAAAACTTATACCCTGCTAAATTGGTTGGGCTTATTAATGATATATTTTATATAATATGTTAATGGTTCAAGGATTTTTCATGTTTTAATATAGAAATAGAGGTACTGAAATAATTTTGTAGGTTGGATACTTTGTCATGCAAATTTTATCTTGTTTCAGAAAATTCTACTTTGGTTAGCTAATTTTCTTCTCACTGTGATGAAATACTTGTAGAGAGACTCCTTTATGGAGAAGGGCCTTATTCTGGCTCATGATTTGTACTGATTTGCAACCTTCTTAATGCTGCAGCCCTTAAATACAGTTCCTCATGTTGTGTTGACCCAAAGTGTAAGATTATTTTTATTGCTACTACATAACTGTAGTTTTGCTACTGCTATGATTTTTAATGTAATTTTTTTTGAAATAGAGATTTGTCAAAGGGATCATGCAAGACCCACAGACTAAGAACCATTCATTGGTTTACGATCTAGAGCTCATATGGTGGGAAAGGCACGACAGTGGGGAGACCCTTGCAGCTCATCTCCTTGCCTACAGGAGGTTGAGTTATATAGTTGTATCAGGTTAGCAGTCAGGAACAAGAAAGCTAAAGCCAGAGCTGGTGCCTGGAGTGAGGCTACAACATCTGTCCACACCAAGAATGAACTGTTTTCTTCATCTAATCCCTGTACCAAAAGGTTACAGAATCTACCAAAGCAGTGCCACCATCTGAGGGCCAAGTAGTCAAACACAGGAGTCTCCTGACACTTAACATTTATAGCACACCATTTTCTCCCTAGCCCCCACAGGCTTGTGGCCACCTCATAATGCAAAGTGAATTCAGTCCAACTTTGAAAGTCCTCATTTTCTTTCAACTCTAGCAACCATTCAAAAGTCATCTGAGACTCAAGGCCATTTCATAACTGTGAGTTCATGTAAAATAAGGTCACGTTACATACTTTTATTATGCAATGACACAGAGGAAATATTCTCATCCCAAGAGGAGAACTGTGAAGAAAGCAAGGAAAGAACAGATCAAAACAAGATAGGAACACCTCAGGGCAAAAACAAAACCCTGCAGGCTCCATGTCTGGCATCTGGGGCTTGTGGCAACATCACCTGGGCTCCTACGGGGTTGGTGGGTTCTAACTCCACAGTCTGATGCCTATACTTACATAGATTTTTCTCTTGGCTCTGCTCCTCTCCGTTCCTTCAGCTTTCTTAGGCAAGTATTCTATGACCCTGGATCTTCATTGCTACTTGGATTTGCTTTCAAGCTCTGGGTTTCCTTACAGGGTATCTGACACTGCTACAGATTGCCTAGTCTCATCAACCTTTTTCCTTCCCACATAGGTGCAAACTTCCTTGCCCTCCCTCTCAACTCTTGCACCCTGAATGTCCACACAACTAGTATCATGCGGACAATGCCAAGTTTTGCTCCTCGTTTGAGATGTAGCCCCACCCTCTTGGATCATAGCTGCAGAGGTATGAGCACATTCCCATATACACCAGAGAAAGAAAACATTTGCTTAGACAATTCTCTACTATCAGGACACTCTGAAGCCTTCCATGAATGGGGTCTTGTCTTCAGGGTATTATTCCTATTCCTCCAGTACAGAAAGTGTTCACCTTTAGTTGTGTCTAATCTCTTTAACGATGTCTTCTGTCTGTCCTGCCAGATGTGCTCACTTTGGTCACTGCTTCTTTTTCTAGAGCTCTAGTTGCCGAGGCTAATTTTATGTGAGGGACTGAATGGGACTCTTTATATTTACAATTCCTTCAGCACTTGCAGGTCCTGAGAGCCATAGTCACTGTTGCTTCCATTCTACTGACCAAAATGGAAGCTTAGGGAGTTGAAGTATCTTGTGCAGAGTCACCAGCAGGAGAACCAAAGGTTGTGAGTTCAAATATGCTAAGGCCAATGTTCTCTTCTGTCCTTCCAGTTTTCTATGGGGCAGGTCCTCCCTTTTCTACTTCTTTGTGTCTTCTGTAAAGACAAGACCAGGCTGGGTCACTGGGCACTGACTATGCTGACCTGTCTCTGCTTCCAAAGCTCTTTCTTTTGCCATGTTCTGGATGTTATTTCTAGACATCTTCCCTCCCATGTCCTTGTCACTGAGATTTCAGCAGAAAATTTGTCTCATCAGTGACACCTTCTACTATAGTCTCTCTGTCACATTAACCTTTCAAAACATCATCTATACATCTCCATTTGGAACTGGGAACATGTTTGAGTGGCTTCCTTAAACTAGGTGTGTGACATTTTTTATTTGTGAGTTAATTAGAATAAAGTGTTTTCATTAAAACTAAGAAGAAAGTACTTTCTTTATCCTTGGAAATATAGCTTGCTCCCAATTTTTTTTGATATTAATAAAGCCATTTTACCTTTCCAAAGAAAGAAAGAAAACTGTCTTCTAAACGTTGACCATTTTTATGAATAATTTGCTTGTTTACTGCAGGTCTCATTTAAGTAGAATATATATTAGAGAAAAATAGCACTCTACTGTAAAACCACAGTGTATGCTCATCACCTGGGTGAAGAGACCTAGGAATCCACATCATTAGCACATCTGCCTGATTGCATTCTTCACTCTACAATTGACTGGCTAAACTCTCTCACAACATAGTGATTCTTGAAGCTAGTATGGATCAGACACAGCACCTAGCTGCCTCACATGTGACTTGCAAGAGAATTAGCAACAGCCTTCTTATTGGCTTAGAGAAGTCAAGAACTTGCTCAGTAATGTGATGTCAGAATGCAGTTGTGGCTCAGGCCCCTACACCTGCAGCTTTCCCTCCCTCTGTCTGGCGCCTACTGGGACATTGTCTGTGAGTCCCTAGTTAACAAGCTCTGGCCTGGGAAGTGCTTACATCAAAGTCACTCATCCTGCTCCCACCCCATTCCTTGTTTGTTTCTTGGGAATCAGAACCCAGCTGTGGGTGTGTGCTATGAAACTTCCCTCATCCTTGCAAAGGTATAAGAAGAGACCCCTATTTCTGCCATTCAGGCTTGGGTTCTTCAGAACCCTTGCATGCTGTCCATGGGACTGGGACCTGTACTTATTGAGGAGAAAAGCAACAACAACAACAACAAAAAGCATGTGTATTTTTAAAACATCAAAATATAAATCCACACAGTCCAAACTCAGGGGCTTTTAAATTTCAGATGAAATTCCACCTCCTCCCCCTTTTGAAAACCAACGCTGTTGCTTTGATGTATTACTAGAGAAAATAAGGTGAAAGGCGCATATGTTATGGGCACTTGGTTCAATTTTCTATAAAAGTATTATTGTTATACACTTAAATATATGTTTCCTCAGGGAAGTCCAACATTTAGGGTACATATCAAGCTTGCATAAGTTTCAAAGTCCATGTAATCTTTCAAACAAGAGCCTTTATCTGAGATCAAACCTTATCCACAAGAAGTTTTGAGCTCTATGTTTCTGAAACTCTTGAAGCACGGATATCACTGAACTTGATGGATGTAAATCAACTTGGGGGCTGGGAATGTAGCTCAGTTGGTAGAGTGCTTGCCAAGCACTGAGTTTGAGCCTCAGAACTGTATAAGTTGGTGTGGTGGTTCATACCTGTAATCCCAACACTTGGGAGGTAAAGTAGGGAAGTCAGAAGAAGTTTGGAGTCAATCTAGACTATGCAGCAAGTTCAAGGCCAGTCAGGACTACATGAGACCATCTTAAAAATGACTGCCTGCCTGCCTGCCTGCCTGAATGAATGAATGAATATATAAGTAAACAAACACACTTGGCCCTTTAAGTAGCTAAATAACCTATTTAGTATATGAAATATATCATTCAAATTCTATAGCATGTATTATGGTTTATTTATCTCACCAAAGAGAATATAATGCTCAATACTCTTAATTATTATAATATTATTTCTTTTACTGACAATAAAATAGTAGACTTCGGAGTCAAGAACAGACATTGTGTGCGTACATATTCCAGATACAGATGCCATGGCTTGTGGGGGTATTGTGTTCCCCAAAATATTGTGTATGCTAATAAACTTATCTGGGGTCAGAGAACAGGACAGCCACAATATGAAACAGAGGTTAGGCAGTGGTAGCATACGCCTTTAATCTTAGCATTCCAGAGACAGAAATCCCTCTGAATCTCTGTGAGTTCAAGGCCACATTGGAAACGGCCAGGCATGGTGACCCACACCTTTAATCCCAGGGAATGGTGGTAGAAAGCAGAAAGGTATATAAGGCGTGAGGACCAGAAACTAGAGGCATTTGGCCTGGAGAGGCCTTTGGCCTGGAGAAGCATGTGGCTGGTTAAGCATTCAGGCTTCTAGCAGCAGTTCAGCTGAGACCCATTCTGGATGAGGACTCAGAGGCCTCCAGTCTGAGGAAACAAGACCAGCTGAGGATCCGGCTAGGTGAGATAGCTGTTAGTTTTTTTCGCTGTTACCCTGCAAGAAAACGTCACGAAACACGACAGAATCCGCTGGTAGAGTTTATTGGGGGGACAGAGGGGGTGAGTGACCGCGCGGAAGAAAGCACGTGTGAGGAAGAGAGTTAGAGCAGAGTCATGGCGGCTTTTTATAAGGCGGGGCGTGTCCAGGTGGACGTAGATGACGTAGGCACGCTGCGCGCTTGCGTGGCTACGTGACCTCACGGACCCTGGTCACCCGAGACGCCTTGACCGGAAATGGCTATCCTGTCCTGGAGCTAGCCAGGCGGGTGTGTGTCCGCCGGGCAAATGTGTCCGGGTCCGTTGCCTAGTTACGAGACGCTTTGGACCGGAAATCCTTGGGGCATGTTGTGCACCCTTCAATAGCTGTGGCTTATTCTGTCTCTCTGACCTTCCAGTGTTCACCTCAATACCCGGCTCGGGTTTGACTTTATTAATAAGAACTTTTAAGACTCATGCTACAATGGCTTTATTTAGATGGTTCCCTTTATAGTTCTCACTACCCAACCTCTATTCTGGCTTTATACTTCAACACCAAGCAGAACATTCTGTTACATACCCCATATCATATGAATTCCATATTCATATCAATGGTATATAGCAGTGCTCTCACTGTTAATATACTCGTTAATCACAGGACCCACTTGTTGTACCAAATCATCAAGTGCAAAGAAGGTTCAGGGAACAGTTAAGCTGGTGTATATACATGGGTGTGGTATAGATATCCTTACAGAGGCAGGAATGACTTAACCCTCCCATGCTTTCCAAAGTTGAATGGTCTCGCTTAACTTATTCTCAAGTCTGACGTCTAATCATTTGCTGTGATCTAAATGCTCCCCCACAATCTTCAGGGATGTGATTGTAGGTTTTATATCATAATGCATACTAAGCACTCACAGCTCTAACATTTTTTTATGTTTGGTAAATGTCAATAAATCTGTGGCATGCGAAAGGGCACTGCTAACATGGCAGCTATTTGATTTCTATACTTTGTCAAATATATGGACCTCTTAATTCAATAATCCATAAAGGCAATGCTCACTGTGGTTTCCCATTCATGAACCTGACCTTTCCTTAATGTCAAACATCATTTTCAACTAGCAAGGGAATAAAGCATATTATTTATATAAAGCTAATAATTATTAGGGAAAATAAATACAGAGGAAGTAATCATGAAAAAAGAGCCCTTATGCATTTTTATCAGTATGACTTGATATAACCCTGCATGCTCTTTCTCACCATTCCAAAATACAAAGAAAAATATGCCACATCATCAAAGAGTCTAAATTTACCTAATCATTAGTTCAGAGTCTAAGTAGTGACATGAATTATTTCCAAAGCCATCATTTTACTTGCAAATGTGAGTTCTTTCTCAAAGTGACCTATTGTCTTGAGTTTTTATTCATGCATCTTTCTTGTTATCCAGGGCAATTCTATACTACCTGATTTTTTGTTTTTGAGAAGCAGCTAAATGGATTATGAATATCTGGAAGTTAAAGGAGAACTCCCCCACCCCTCTTTCACCAGCTGGGTACTTTGGTTTGATGTGAACAAAAAATATTCATCATCAAATATTTATTGGGAGCACACTCTATGCCGGGCCCTGTGCCAGGCATTGTGGGGCATGCAAATATGTCTAAGAAACAGTTCCAGCATTTGCAGAATTTATGCTTTAGTTGTGTGTGAACTTATCAGCCAAATTAGTCTGTTGTTAAACTTTCAAATGCTACCAGTGACAGTTATTAATATGTGTTCCCAGTTCTACAGAAACACCCTTTGAGCCACACTTACATGTTTTCTCAAAAGCGCACAGCAGGTGTCAATCACGCAGACCTTCAACACTTGTTTTGCACTTCTGTGAGGTGCAGGTAGATGTCAGCCTCCAACCTGGGAAGCAGCTCTTCCAAGAATGTGAAAAGAATGTGTTTGGTGTTGACAGAGGCATCTGTTAGCAGCTGGCAGAAACAGTGATTAGATATGCTGTGTGTTACCAGCTTTTGTATACAGAGATAGTCAAGATGGGATGTAACAGGAAAGATCCAGGGGCTGGAGAAACTGCTCAGGGATTAAGAGCACTTGCTGTTCTTACAGTGGAACCCAGGTTCAGTTCCCAGAATCCATATGGCAGTTCACAACCACCTGTAACTCCGTTTCCAGGGAGATCCTACCTCCTCTTCTCACCTCCTCAGGCTCTGAATGCATGTGGGGTACTTACACACATTCAGACAAAACATTCATACACATGAAATAAGAATGAGTACCTACTAAAAGGGAAAGATCCATTATTTCCACTGTATTTCAAAGAAATTCCAGTTTTAAACAATCATTCCTGACTTAGGTACATCCAAATTTTCCATAATTACCCCTGCAGTGAGGGTTGACTCAGATCACTCAGATCAAGTAAAATACCTTTCTTATTTTGGGATTGCAGTTAGATAAATTTTCACCTCCTGTGTATTCTCAGCAGCAGAGCAGTCTCCAAGGTGGAACATGCCTGCACATGTGTTGATATAAGTAAGGATGTGTGACCTTCTTTGATCGGATCTGATGTCAGTTGTATCATTCGGTGACATGTGACCGTCTTATCTGTTTGAATTAATCACCACAGGATCAGCATGTGATTATCTTTAGACCCTATTTTCCCGTAAAGCATTAATATATTTAGCTGTTTTGGGTCATCATGATGATGATGAAAGATGAGATGCTAAGCACAGTTGGAACAACTCATATCTTAATAGCTGCTAATCTCATGAACATCCCAGTTGACTGGCATATGGCACATGCCGGATAGAAGCTAAAAAAATAAAAATAAAAAGCCCTCTTGGATGATCAAAAATATTGTTATTTATTTAAGAGCAATTTAATCAAAATAACAGTTTTATTTCCATTTCACCTTGACTCAAATTAAAAATTAATCACCAGAAATATGCAAAGCAAAGCAAGGAAATCTGCATCAGGAGAGCTGTCAGATAACAGTCTGAAAAAAATAAAAAAGAAAAACCACAATGTTGAACTGTGCATTTATTATGTACTGGCTGCTGCTAGAGTTTTAGGTGAGGCAGATTAGAAATATATTATGGCATGAAACTGTTGTTCTTTTCCTCTGATTTTCTTAACATTTTTTAAATAACAGTTGCTTAAAACCTACATATCCATTGCTGAGCAGTGATGACGCACACCTTTAATCCCAGCACTGAGGAAGTAGAGCAGGCAGAACTCTGAGGCTGAGTGCTGTGGATATCGCTATATGTCAATAAACACTGATTGGCCAATAGCCAGACAGGAAGTATAGGCGGGACTAACAGAGAGGAGAATTGAGGAGGAAGGAAGGATAAAGAGACTGCCTGGAGCCGCGGCCAGAACAAGGAAGATATAAAGTACCGGTAAGCCACGAGCCATGTGGCAAGGAACAGAATTATAGAAATAGATTAAGATATAAGGACAGTCAGCAAGAAGCCTGCCACGGCCATACAGTTTGAAAGCAATATCAGTCTCTGTGCTTTCTTGGTTGGGTCTGAGCGGCTGTGGGACTGGCAGGTGAAAGAGATTTATCCTGACTGTGGGCTAGGCAGGAAAATTCTAGCTACAAATGGCGCCCAACGTGGGGCAGGAATTTCCACTTAAAACCTGAGAAAGCGTAAAAAGAAGATTATAAAATGGAGCTAAAACAGCTTCCTAGTTGTCTCTTTCAAGTTAGCCGCAGCCTGTGGGCTTGAGCTACTGTATGGCGGGTTCCTGGCGTGCGTGTTTGACCTGCAGTATGGCGGGAATGAGGGATCTGCCAGCAGCACATTACACTGTATGGTACATTTAGTCTTTAATAGTATTAAAAAAAAAAAAAGACATTTCTGGGCTACACGCTGCTTTGATAAAACCATAGACCCACTATTTCTGAGAGTTGATCACTCCCAGAACTGACAAAAATACCACCGCCATGTTGGGAAGCTAAAATGGGCGGAGCCAGCAGCCACAGTGCCGTCTCAGGCTTAGAAGGCTACAGTTTAAACCGATAGGTTCACAGTAAGACTGATTCAGATGGAATAGTTTACAATGTATGTAAAAATGTACATAGGCTTAAAAAAATACATTTATATAAACAAATAGATAGTTTTAAAAAATAAAGTCTTTAAAATAAGCCACATAAAGATGGCTATCACACAAAAAATCTGGATTATGCTCTTTTTCATATTCGTAACTAAAAAAAAACATTTGATTTTAAAAGCTGTTAAATTATGCCAAAATATAAATTTTAGAGGTACCTTGACTTCAAAATTTGGATATAAGGATATGTTGCTTTGGAAAAGAGGTTCTGCTTTTGTTTCCACAGAAAGCCAGAGGCTATGGATTTGTTCCAGATTAAAATACATCAGGTTTGACCAGCCGAGACCCCCTGAAAGGTCTCCGATGACACCATGGCCCAGATGATCCAACATCCAAAACCATCTCAAGGCAACTGGCTCAGACGATACACCCTCACGGACTACTCCATAATCCTAATATGTTCTTTATGTCCCCATAAGATACAGCACCCCCTTCCAACAGGAAGTAGTAAGAGAATCTACGCCCAAATTCCCAAATATACCAATCTGGCTTTGGAGATGGAATGGGCTCACTCCCTCTCTAAACCCAGACATATTCCTAAAATAAAAGGTTAAAAGATTCTTTTGTCCCATATCAGAAGAGCCCTCTGGTATGGGACAGAGAAAAACCAATATTTTTATTTAAAACAGGTTAATTATAAATACAATCTCTTTCTAAAAAAGAAAAGGGGAAATGATATAGATATATAGGATATACAGATGACAGGATAAAAGGGTAGATTAATGAATCTACTTTTAAAGAACAACAACTTGTTTAAAATGTTTTACATTGTTATAAATTTTAGCTTATTGATACAAACTTAAAGTTGATTTTGTTATACTGTGTGTATATTTCTACTTTTGTTTGAGGTATTATGTTTATGTAACTCATTTAAAATTGTAATGGATAATTAAGAAATAGATTAATAATTAGTCATCTATGATAATCATAATTGTAGCCATGTTAGTTAAGTCTTCTAGATATACATAGATATATTTCAGATAGATAGGTAATCTTCAAATACTTCAAAGACCTACAGAATATGGCATTTAAAATGTTTTAAAAATTTAGACGTTCTAGACAGTGAGACATGTCTGCTCCTGGCAACACTGGATTTATTTCAGAGGAGAATGGGCATCGAAGACACTCCATATGGAATTTATCTTCACCTTGGCAAAAATAGCCATTTGGGCAAGAAACTGTTCTTGCCTGGACTGCTTGATCGACTGGACATGCAGGACCCATAGGAAGGTGACCACTGAACTTTGCTTGACAAAATGGTCCTTCAGGTTCCTACTTTGCAGAGGAAACTGCCAGACATTCTACAGGACACACACACAAAAAATGACTGAGATACTCTAGGCCTGTGAGCTGAAAACAGATGCCCCAACTTTACAAGAGAACTTTGAATGACTGTCCAGGCTGTCAGATGTCTCTTGTCTACCCTGCAAGACTCCCGAAAGTTGCTTGCTTCCTTCTCCCATTTCTCAGGTAGTATTATATCCTTCTGAGGTCTTTGATGTGGTTGAAGACTAGATAGTTGTAATTTCCTTAGCTGTGATAAAAGATAAGTTAGATATAAAACCTTAAACTCACAAATATAAGATAGATATCTTCTTTAATATTGTAACTATAATTCTTGCTCGATAATTGTTTTGTTATATGTAATTTTACTATGTTAAAGTTAAAACCTTCCTTTTTGAAAAAGAAAAAAAAGGGGAAGTGCTGTGGATATCGCTATATGTCAATAAACACTGATTGGCCAATAGCCAGACAGGAAGTATAGGCGGGACTAACAGAGAGGAGAATTGAGGAGGAAGGAAGGATAAAGAGACTGCCTGGAGCCGCGGCCAGAACAAGGAAGATATAAAGTACCGGTAAGCCACGAGCCACGTGGCAAAGTAGAGATTAATAGAAATGGGCTAAATATAAGAGTAAGAGCTAGACAATGATAGGCCTGAGCTAATGGCCAAGCAGTTTAAATAATGTAAGCGTCTGTGTGTTTATTTTGTAAGTGGTTTCTGGGACTGGTGGGACTTGGGAGCTGGCGGGACTTGGGAGCTCGAGAGAAATTTTCCAGCAACAGTTGAGGCCATCCTGGTCCAAAGAGTGAGTTCCAGGACCAACAGAATGACACAGAGAAACTCCGTGTCAACAAACAAACAAACAAAAAACCCTATGGGAAAAAAATAAGTTTTTATCTAAAAAATTATAGTACAAATGTGGTGGTTTGGACAGTTCAGACTAAATGAAATTATTTTGAATTCCTATTCTATAGCTAGAATTTTTACCTTGAAATCTCCAGGCTTCTCAGACAGGGTTATGCAATAAAATAATCCTAGTTAACAAAATCCCCAAGCAGCTTTTGGTGAAAAAATTTGGCACCTGATTCAAGATAGAGACTCCTAGATAAGGCACTGGGGAAGGACAATAAAGAACAAACGGAGAGATAGTGTGGTCAAATTTTTAATTACCTACTTGCTATGTACTGCATTTCTCTCCTCTTCCTAAGAGGTTATCAGAATCAACAGTGTGTGCTGGGCATGGTGGCATTCAGTTGTAATCCCAGTACTTAGGCGGTGGCAACAATAAGATCATGAGTTCAAGGTCATCCTTGGCTATATAGTGAGTTTGAAGCAGCCTGGACTTTGGAGACCTTATCTCAACAAGCCAACCAAGCCAAACCAAAACAGAATGATGAAGAAGAAACAATGAGAGCCTAGTGACAGCACTGCCTCCTAACGGTGACACTAAGTCACACAGCCAGGTGTCTGGGTGTGAGTGAGTGTGTGCTCTGAAAAGAATGCGGTGGCATGGCTTTACAAGGCTTCTTCCCCTTGCTCTCTCTTTTCTTAGAAAAAAAAAATCAATGACTGTGATGGCTAGAACTTCACACTAGCCTGCAAAGAGAAGCCACACAGTGGAAACAGAGAGATGGTAACAGCGAGGACTCCAATTACGGAGTCAACCCCTCTTCTAGCCCATTCTTTGCCCCGGCTTCTCTGGATCCAAAGAGAACCAGACGAACTGGTTCAAGCTACTATTTACCTGTCTGTTCACAGAAAGGAGGTAAACGAATTTGAAATTCTTAGATACCTCTCTGTAGATGACGCAAATTACACAGGGAATGAATGGGTCTTTTCAATAGACCAGGCCTGAAGCTGATGAAGTGCTCACATACATTTTCTGTGTGGGCAAGACCAAGGTGGCTAGAGATTCCTTACTGAGTTAGGTCAAGTTCAGGTGAGCCGTAGTAGAGGGTACCAACACATCATTCCCACCACATGCTTTTCAACCAAAGGGAGGGACGAGTTGTTTATCCAGGCTAACTAAATTATTTTTAAGACATGACTAAGTGAGGCAGCCATATGCATGAAAGTATATTCAGGAACGAGAGGTCATGTAATAGCGTAGAAAAAGAAAAAGGAGAACTTAGTATTCTTAGAAAACTTCGGATCTGATACCAAGGCTTCTATGCCAGTGGGTTTTGCTTGTTGTTCTCACTCCTGAATACTATTACCTCTTTTAGTTGTTCAAGACTGTTTCTCTGTGGAGCTCTGGCTGTCCTGGAATTCACTCTGTAGAGCAGGCTGGCCTCAAACTCAGAGATCCACCGGCCTTTGCCTCCTGAGAACACTAGTATTAAAGGTGTGTGCCACCACTGCCAGGTCCAATGCTGAGCACTGAAACCAGAAAGTCAGGCTGTCACACACACAATTTGACTGTCTTCTTCCACCACCCACCCCCGTTTACCCTTTTCATTTATTTATTTTTTTGCGAAAGACTTGTCTTGAAATTTGTATTTACAAATAAAATTAAGATTAATGATGGTTTTATCGCCTAACAAAATTTGGGCCACCCCCTTTTCAGGCATTAATGATAAAATCAGTGTCATTAAAGATCGTAAAATCTGTGTTTCTCAAAACTCCTCCTCCAGGTGAAAACCATGGATTTCCGGCAGCAGAGGTTTGGGGCCAGTGTGGTCTCAGGAAGGTCACGTGTTGGGAGATTGGTTACAGACATAACGGAATTGAGAGAGCTGGAAACACAAGAGGTGGTACAGGGGTGGGAGGTGGGGGGGTAGGGGGTGAGTGGGTAGGCTGGTGGAGGTGGGTTCATGAGCTATCACCTTTCACCCTCCAAAAGGGTTAATGCTTGTGTGCTGGGTGTGAGTTATGTGTACAGAGACCGAACAGAGCGTCCCCCCAAACCTGTTTGAGTCTCTTCTGTGAGTGATATTGCCACCTTTCTTATGATGGAAGGCAGAACGCAGATGTGAGGTTTGAACTTGGACTTTCACACCTTCTAAACCACGTACCAAGCATTTCTGTTCCATTTGAAATGCTTATTCTTAGGTGTTTTGATATAGCAACAGAATATGATCTAAGATCTCAGATGAAGACTATCGCCCTTGAGTAGTCATCCAATGATTGCAGCCTGCTGTAAAGACAGGATGCTGGTCAACTGCTTCTGCAAAGGGAAAGGCTCGAAGCCTGGGGTATCTTCTAAGTATTCCTGCCTGCACTTGAAAGGCCTGGCAGCAGGCCTGTTTTCTGGGCACTCCTTTTAAAAGCCTGTTCAGTCTTTGGCCCCCCTGAGCCTGCAGGTTGGTTTCAAAGAAGCAATTTTCACCACTGTGGCATAGGGTCAGCTGCAGCCGTCAAACGACTTCGAGGGTTATTCAGGCCTAACATAGAGGAAGACAATCGCTGGAGAAGCAGCTAATGGACCTTGTCCACCAGCCTGAGATTGAGCACCAGAGTGACCCCCACATTTTAAACACTCTTTAGTATTGATTCCAAACTCTTTCAAAGTTTAACACAGGGCAATGTTGTACACGAGAGCAAAGCCCTGGCACACTCGTGGTGTAACATACAGAGGGCGTGACATTTGATTATATCTAAGCTTCTTCAAATGCCAAGAGGAATTTGGAGAAAGATATTTGATATTGACTTTTAAAAGGTCCACATAGATAAAATTAATAAATCTTATTAAAGTTTATTTTAGGGATATTGATTTTAAAGTTGAAATGCACCCACAAAGAAAGTCCCATGATAAGGGTAATGTGTAAATTCCTTTAAAACCCATAGTTACTGTAATTATACGGAGCATTTTACAAGCAACGAGGGACTGCTTAGGATAGATGACTGAAATTTAATCAGTTTCTGGCATAGGCTGCCTTCCTTTCCCACTAAGAGAATTTCCAATGCAGGCAGACCTGTTCAGAGACTGAACCTTGCTTATCACACTCGATCTGTCTTTGAGTAGTTTCCACAAGAAAGGCTTCCTCGAATCTCCCAAAAGATAAAGGAACAGGGCAGTTTTTCTCAGTAGCATGTACCTTCCTCCCATCCCATCCCATGCCCTTCTCAGTAAACTTAATTCAGTTCTCCAGCCTGGCTTTTATACTCACAAGAAGCATTCTGCATTGAATGCATAAAACATGGGTGTGCTGATACTGCCACAGGAGAGCATCCAGTAAGAAAGAAGGCCTAGCCTTTATACTCTTAGGGAGGAAGTGTTTGCCTCAAGAACTTCTTTCAAAAACAACTCATTTCATTTTCAGTTTTATTTGTATTAAGTGGTGTAGGCCTGCCAGTCTTGTGAGGAGAAAGCTGAATTTGATGTAGTTTCTTTTAAAGCAAGGAGGAAGTGGAAAAATAATCACCAATGATAAGTGTGGAAATTAAACTACCTCTAGAGTTCATGTTTTACAAGGTCAAAATCGATTAGTTTATCTCCCAGCTGATTTAAAACCTATCTGATTATTTCTGATGGCTTAAGATGTAATTGTCTGGAAGTCTAAATAGAATTTTTAGACTTACCATTATTAAAACCTTAGGAACTGAAGATAGAACTGTCTGGCTTGATTACCATACTTTTACTGTTGTGAAAAATAAGAACTCCCAAGTTGCCATTTGTTGTTCGCATTTTTATCATAGTGCTTAATAAATCTCTGTCCCTAGTACAAATTAATGCTTTTTTAAAATTGTAGTTCATTTAAACGTAGGTTCTTTGAACACAGTAGCATTGCAGTGTGACATCTGAGTCCCAGAGATCAATTGATGGCTGTTGAAGATCATGAAGAATGGCCCATTAAAGCAGTTAGTGTATGACAAATAACGAGGTTTGTGTTTAGTGTGGAGATTTATCAACTAGACAGGGCACGTGTGCCTGGGACCTGAATGAAAGTCTACTCAAACCTACTTATTAATCAGCCAGTGCAGCACTTTTAACAGATCATATTATTAAAAAACTCTAGATATATAAAAACTGAGCTCTGATGTGAAAGGTACCATCCCTGAACTGCAACCTCGAAACGCATATTCGTTACTGCATACTATAGTCTGTAAGAAAGAAAAATAAGCTTTTCATTTTTTTTTCTATTTTTCTGAGGGCTAGCTAGCATCCTTTGCTTGAGACAGACCTCTGGCTCTGGTAAGCAGTGTCTAGCAAGCTGTATCTGGATCATGTAGCTGATTCTCTGTCCCAATCTATGTAAGATGTAATTACATTAAGGTATATGTCCAACTTAAAGTTACCACGTGTATATATCTATAGAGATCACATTAAAGAATCTGCTTAAATATCCAAAGCCATTTGTGGAGTGGAGAAATGAAGTACTTCCAATAAAGGGGTAAGGGAATGCCCTCCTGGGTATCTAGAATCTCAGCAAGATTTTCCAGGCCTCAGAGAACTGTCAGATTTCTCATCCCCAATGGGATTTTCAGTGAGTCAAGAAGTTGATTGAGGATGATGACTCTTTTGATTATCATCTCAAATGACAATGACAATCAGTGGGTATTGATTATCTGGGAGCTCTGCATTGAGAAGAGTAAGCACAGGAAAAAAAGCCACAGTAAATTAGTGACTTTTCCATAGTATGTGTGAGTGTCCTAGTGTTGGAGAGCTCTGGGCTTCTAACTTTTGCAGCCCGCTGCTGGTACTTCCAGACCTATCTATTCAGGAGCCTAAGGGAGGAATATGTGCAAGTTTAAAAAAAGAAAAAAAAAATCAGCCAATAGTTGGTTCATTCCAGCTTTGATAGTCAATTAAGTGTTTTACCAAATATTTTCAGTGGCCTAAGTGAAGATGTTTTGTTTTCTTCATAAAAATGTAAAACTTGACATTCATAATTTATTAAACAAAATGAAGTTGGGTTTGTGAGGTGGCTCAGCCAGTAAAAGTGATCCTAACAAGCCTGACAACTGGAGTTCAGTCCCTTGTACCCACATGGTGGAAGGAGAGGACGAACTTCTAAAAGTTCTTCTCTGATCTGCCTCTACCTCTTTCTTTCAATATAATTTTTAAAACCCACAACAAAGAACATCAGTGTGATGGAGGATACCCAGTCTTCCAGAGCATCTTGGCCAGCTGTGATCATCCACACCTGTTATCCCAGCAGTCCAATATGGAGGCAAGAGGCTTGTGAGCTCGTGGCCAGCCTGGCGTAATAGTGGTAGCGAGTCTCAGCCTCAACCCTGGAAACATTTCAGGTAGACTTGACGGCCAGCGGAGCTGCTAGGGGAGAGTCGGCCCTCCTCAGCGAGCACTCTTCATTTAAAGAATAGTTCTTTCATTAACTGAGCTGAAGCAGTCCTCCTTGTAAAGTTGGCATTTGTGGAACGGATCAGCTTGCTTGAACACAGGATCATTCTAGTCTCTTTTGCCTGACAAGTCACCAAATAGTCAGGCCAACAATATGGTCATGTCTTAGAGCAGCCACAGCTGCTGCCACCTCCCCCTGCTGTTCCTCCTCCTCCCAGTTCCTCCTCCTCCCAGTTCCTCCTCCCTCTCCCTCATCTCCCCCACTTTCTCCTCCTCCTTCCCCCACTTACACCTCTTCCTCCTTTCCCTCCTCACCTTCTCCTCTGTTTATTTTTTCTCCTGTCCCTTCTCCTCCTACTTTTCCCCTTCTTCTTTCAAAAATAATTGATCCAGATTCTCGTTCCTACTGGAGCCGAAACAAGTCTTTTAATTATTTTTATTTTTATTTCTGCTTTAAAGTTGTTCAGCATGTTCCTCTCTGAAGCAGTTTATCTAGTTACTCTTATCAGGAAATGAAGTCTTACTTGGCATCAAGTTTCTTTCTCCCCAGCCATATCCAATCCATCACCACAGTCTTTTGATACTCACCTCTAACATACCTTTGTGATTGTTTTCAGTCTCCAGCTACTGCTCCACATGAGGTCAAATAACTTTACCCCTTACCTCTTCTGCTTCAACAGCCTCTGAAGGGAGCTAGCTCTCAGCACCTTCTCCCCAGCCCTTGAGCTGCATGTAACCAGGCCAGCCGTACAGAGCCAGGCCGATCTGTGCAGAAGAGAATCGGTCCACCTTTCTCATCACTTGCGTTCTTCATAGCTGCTCCTGGCATCAGTCTTCAGATGCACCAAAGCCCCCATCTGACTCTGGCTTTCTTCCCCTACCTTATTCTTTATCATGCTCTGTCATCCCTCTTTACTAGTCTTTACTTTACAAACCTCTGTCTCACCCTAGGGTTGTGATTATGTGAATTGTGTGTGTGATAATGCTTTTTTTCTGGGATATATCCCTCCCCCACCCCGCCCGCCCTGCTACTCCATTTACTTGATACAAATACCACTTTCTCAAAGAAGGCTTCTGTTTAGTTTTTCTTGTTTTGTGATTATTTACTACCATGAGTTTACTTGTGTGATTATTTCAAGCCCATCTCCTCATTTTGAACATAAAAATTATTAACAAAATGGGGGAAAGATTATTTTTTTTTCATTTTATATCTCTTCCATACATGAGTACTGCTTGCTACACAATGTCCATGCCTGTTGAATGATATCCAGACTGACCCACTTCAGTTGTTTCCTGGATCTATGCTTGCTCTTCTGTTTTCAGGGCTAACATGTTTGTTCCATTTCTGTTCCTCATAGGAGATGGTTTTGTAATCCTTCTCTGACTTGGGCCCACATTGGCACATGTCTTCTTCAGCGTTCTTTATAAATGTAGAGAACTGACTATAATGTGTGGGGTGTGATTGGTAATTGAAGAATGTAATGCTATCATTTCTTCCACTGTCTGTTAATTTAGTCTAAGGTGGTGGCATTCTTTTTTAGTCTCCGTGGCTCACTGTGGGTACATATTAACCTGGATCATGTAAGAAGCCACACATCTTTTCTTCTACCATGAAAGTTCCCTACTAGAAAAGGGCCATTGGAAGTTATACATAGTATCTTTGATGGTTCCATGGGATCATGAATTCCCTTATGTGTTCCAGGCTATACGTGTGGTTCTTTACAGTAAGTGGTGTTTTAATGACCCTTTTCGCATTCTTTCATCTTGGGTATATATACATGTTGTTTACCATGTTCATGTTACATGTAGACAAGGAACATTAGGAGGTAGAAATTGCATTACTCTATAAGGTACAAGTGAAAAACACACACTGTTTTATTCATACTGTGAATGTTCTCAAGATACAGACAAACTATGAGTTTACAAATAAGCTTAACTGAGTACATGTTTCAGCATTTATCTGTTTTGTAGGAGACAGTTCATCAAACTATAAGGCCAAAGAATTTTGTTATCTTAATTTTGAAATTTTTGTTGTGTATCAATGATTCCTGAATCATTTTTAAAATTAATTAGAAGCAAAAGTTAAAATGTCTGACATCTTGTATTAGCTGTATGTTATAAATTTCTGCTCTTTATGTTCATATAAAGATGAAAAGAACAATTTTAGGAAATTGGCCCAGGAGGCATAGAAGACAAAATAGTGCATGAGTCATATGCTCCTTTACAATTATTGCCTTAATCTAAGAAATAAAATTAATGGATGCAATAAAAGCTCTTGATAATTTGACTTATGATTGTTGTAGCCTATGTATAACCATTCATTACAAATGTTCACAATTGCAGTTTCACTCAGAAAGCATTTATTAAGCCCTGCTTCTGAGATCAGCATGGCAGACACATGACCCTGAAGTATACTTTGACCATTCTGTCCTATTAGAACCAGTGGGGAAAAGACAGGCTTTTTCTATGAGAAATTTGCATATTTCATAGCCTATTGCAAAAAAAGTATAAGTTTATATTAAGGTCATGGCATGATGGTCTAGGACTGTGAGGACATGGAGAAAAAGAAGGAAGGCTGGATTTACTGAGGAAGTGTATATCCATAATCCTATCTTAAATTCTTTGCAAGTACTGTGCAACACCACAATAGTGATTTCAATAAAACAAATGTCACTAGCAACAGAAGGATAGAAGGAAAACAAAGAGGCACAGAGGATCAAAGCAGCTGAAATTATGACCCAATAGAGAGGGGTGTCTTGGGTCATTCATAACCTTGAATAAGCTATGGACACTGTAGCTACAGTAAAAGGCTTTCCTTTGTTTGTTGGTTTGTTTTTTAAACCTTAGTGTATTTATTCATTTACATGTGTGAATATGCCACAACATACATGGTACATGTGGAAGTCAGAGGACAGCTCATAGAAGCTGGTTTCTCTTCCCATCCTGTAGGTCTCAGGGATAAAGCTTAGGTCCCTACAAGGGGCCTGGGTTGTCTTGCACTGCCACTATTGGTGTCTCTGTCTTGGTCAGTTCTGCATCTCACTCATATCAGCTCCCATGCACTCCATTAGTTAAGTCCTTTCTAATATTGTCCCCACTTTACAGATGAGCTTGATGTTTAGGCTGTTAAACAAGCTGCTGGAAGCTTCTAATAGCAGACCCTGAAATGGAACCTACATCTACGTGGTGCTGGAATTGGACTCTAAATTCCCGAGCATTGCTGAAGTAAGTTTTTGGTGTTTACCCAAATGTTTATCTTGGCATCAAAAGAATTAATTCCAGGTATGCCAGATGTAGGGTTTACTCTCTGTTTATAGAACAACAAAGGAGAATGATGTTATGAAATGTTACTTGTAAATGTAGCTGTTGAAATTGTAACAATTGCTGTAAATGAGATACACAGATTGGTACTGATTAACAGTCAGCAATTTAACCTATGTTTTTGTTCGTTAATTGTAAGACATATTTTCTTAATCCGATACATTATTGAACATACTCATAGTTAAAAACATAGACATTGAAAATGCAAAAATAGAAGTGACAGTAACTTCAGTCATGTGACTGAAGTTCATTAAACACAGTTATGTTCTTTAAAGGCAGAAAGTGATTTTTATTTTATTGCAGATATAATATTTCATTTATCCAATATATGCAATCACTAGAGCTTGGAAAACATAATGGTGTAAATGTCAAAATATGCTTCAGTTGGATATATGTATGAATTTATGAGACTATCATTGAATCTCTTCATTAAAATATATACCTTATAGTAATTTTATATTTATATATATGCACAGTCATACTATGTTTAATAAACACCTAATGTTTTAATACATTTTCAGCTAAATGCATGTAACTGAATATGTAGGGAGACCCTTAATTATCTAGGCAGACCTTCTTAAGAATGGCAGAGTTTCAAAAATTTTAAAAATAGTTACATTATTTTCAGGCTAACATTTATAATTTACACACTTAATTTGCAATGCCTGAAACCATATCCTAACCTCTGCTTAAGCTAACTTCAAGCATTCTGTACAGTACTGCTTCTAGAGGTAAGCCTGGCTTCATTGAACAACAGATCTTATTGGACAGCTATATCCAGAAGAATGATGCTAGATATTAACAATACGAAGTATAGTTCCCAGGAGATTCGTGGTGTATTATGGGATACAGAAGAAGATCAATTCTTAGAGATGAATGACACAGTGATGTGGTAACACAGAGGAGCATTCCCGTAATAAGATGATGTCAGCAACCGCTAAGTCTATAGAACTGTACAGTCTTTTGAAGACTTTTGCATGGAGGAAGTCATACTACTTTCATTCCCTTTTGGGCACACGGATACACAACGAGCCTTTGAGTGTAAAGTCAGCCAGATTTCATTATAATCAGTATGAGAAACACTTGAAACCCTCTTCTCTTTCAACTTGAACACAACTTCATATATTAAATTATAATGTACTTCTTGATTGTCTTATTAAAACAATTTATGCATCTTGTTTCCTTTTCTTTTTCAAAACAGATTTCACCAATATATTAGTTATTTGTATCCATAAAGATTTAGACAATAAAAACAAGATGATGTCAAGCAACAGAGATTTCCTGAACCAGGGCACCTGTTCCCTGGGCATTGTAGTGGAGGAAGAGAAGTTGACTAGGGGCAAGGTGGGCAATGTTTGTTAGAGGTGGTGAGAGAGCTGCTACAGAAACGCAACAGAAAGTAAGAAGCAGCTGCATGTTTCTTGTGTGATGTAGTTTTTATCCTCAGAGCTATTGGGATTTTGGATAGGATAAGTCTTTGTGGAGGGTGGTCCACTTTACAGTGTGTTCTAAACATCACCAATGTCCATTAAAAAGTGAGGCCACCCCTGTTTGAGAACCACCACCGTAGCAAAAAGAAGCATGGATATGACTGGGTACTGAACAACACTCTGACCCCACAAAGATTCTAAGAAAGGCAAACTGGGCTGGAGAGACAGCTCAGTGGTGAGAGTGCTTACTGCAGAGGACCCTGACATGCCACCTGGCACCCACACCTGCATAACAGCTCAACCATCTCCAATTTCAACTCCAGCAGACTCAGGTCCTCCTCTGACCTCCACAGACTCCTGCTATCACATGGTACACACACGTGCATGTGCGCGCGCACACACATACACAAAGGCACACACACATAAGATAAACAAATGTTTTAAAAGGGCAAATTATTTTTGTACTTCTTCAGTGTTTACTACTTCCCTAAATCAGGACGTGGGACAAAAGCTGTTCATATTATACAGCTTATCTTTTTTTCTTTAACCTTTTTTTTTTTTAATTTATTTATATAGCTTACTTTTTTTTCTTACCTTCCTTCCAAGTACCTGGAAGCTGGTGTTTGCAATTCAACGATTGCTTAATTACAGGTTGGAGATGTGATACACACATACACACACACACACATACACACACACACACACA
>CABHPR010138624.1:1451-35098 GCA_902168415.1 Peromyscus melanophrys
ACACACACACACACACACACACACACACACACACACACACATCATCATCATCATCATCATCATCATCATCATCATCATCATTTGGGCTAGAGAGATGGCTCAGTGGTAAAGTACATTTACTGTGTTCTTCCTAGCCACTTCCCAGCTACATGACTGAGCAGGCGCTGTCCAGCAGTCAGGCAAAATGCTTAGTCACTCCAGGGCCTTACGTCCTAGTAATCTGTGCGCCGTGTGGTCACATAATCTATGCACATATGTGGCATAGCCACATAAGCCCATATGCACATGCGCAAGGTGACCTATAAAAGCAGGCTCACCCGCTCTCCCCAATCCTCTCTGCACTTTCATTTCTGGTAGGCCTACTTGCACGTCTCCCCTTTCCCTCCCCTAATAAAACTCTTATAGTGGGTTCCGTTGTACCTCGTGTTTTCCCTCGCCTGGTAAATAGCACCGCAAATAAGTAACATTGGTGCTGTGACAAAACAGGCTCTCTGACAGGATCCTAACCCTGAGGATCCTGAACCGAGGTTGGGTCATCCACAACTGCCCACCTTCCGTCTGCCCAGCTGCCGAATCACTCCACACAACATCGGCTGCTCCAGTTGGTGAGTTTTCCCTTTGCCAGCCAGAGTTCCCTGAACTCACAGGAACAACTGTCCATCATCCAGCATCCTCCTGGTGTCCTTGGCACTGGGGGTACACCTATCCACGGCCTTTATCAGCTACAGTTGGCCCCCGTGGCTGGCTATAACCCTCAGCCATTCCCCATGGCTGTGGTCTGAGATATCGTGTTTTGTTTGTTTCTGGTCTCTCGGACCCTCATCCTCGGGCTACTGCCCCAGCCCCCACTCCTTGCTTGAAGGAACACTGAGTGACTGGTGCCATTAATAGATCCTTGCTTGATCTCTGGGATGCCTGAGATATTGGATCTCGTTTGTTTATTTATTTCTCTTTGCCACAGTCATGGGAAATGAGGCTCCAATCCTATAAGCCCCACATCTCCTCTGGGATACCTTTTGGAAACCCTCAAACCTCTCAGCCTAATGCCTTACTTAAAGACTTCTAAGCTTATCTGTCTCTGCACTAAAAAATGGCCTAAATATCCCTTAGATAACAATAAAAATGGCCACCTGATGGCTCATTAGATCCTGATATTTTACGGAAATTATCTAACTTCTGTCAGCGAACAGACAAATGGGAAGACTTACCTTATATCCAGGCCTTTTTCTATCTCAGCTCCAAACCCGCTCTACTCACCTGCCCGCATGCTCCTAGCTGTGCAACCCAAATCTAAGGAACCCCTCACTACTGCTTTAGACCCTGCTAATGAACCCCCTCCTTTCCGACTTGCTGCCTTTCCAACCTCCTGCTCCTTCTTCTCCAGTGACTGTTCCCTTGGCTCCTCCAGTTCCTTCTCCCTCTCTGATATCAGGCCGCTGCAACCCCCTGACTCTGGCCCCCACCTTTATTCCTCTGTCACTCATTCTCGAGCTGCTAAGGAATCCCACCCCAGTCAAACCAACCCGGTGGCCATCCTCCCTCCCTCCCTTTGTGAGAGGTAGCGGGGTGGATGGATTGGTTAAGGTTCATGTCCCTTTCTCACTAGCTGAACTCTCTGAGATTGAAAAAAAAAAGTGGGTTCTTATACTTCTAACTCTACCTCCTTTATTAAGCAATTCCAATGTTACCCAATCTTATAATCTCACCTTTCATGATATATACATGATCCTTACTGACAACCTACTTCCTGAGGAGTGCAGATGAGTTTGGGGACAGGCTAGGATACATGCAGATGAGGTCCCCAGACTAATGCAGCACATACTCCCAGAGTGGAAGCAGTTCCCAACTGGGACCTACAATGGAATTATAATACCCCAGGTGGCACTCTAGCTAGGAATCAGTTCACAACCTGCCTTTTAGTAGGTCTTTGTAAGGCTGTGCCCTCTAGCCAGTAAACTATGAAAAGCTTCAAGAGATAGTTCAGGACAAAAAAGAAAACTCGTCTCAATTTCTAGAATGATTTACAAAGGCTCTCTTACAATATAATAATCTGGATCCTAAGAGCCCAGAGGGCAGATAGCTCCTTATGACCCATTTCCTTTCTCAGAGCTTCCCCAACATTAGGGACAAACTTAAGCATCTTGAGAGAGGGCCCTGACCCCACAGGCAGAAGTCTTAGCACTGGCTTTTAAGGTGTACCATGGGAGAGATGAGAAAGCCCGTAAATAAAACTGCCAAATGCTGGCCAAGGCTATCTGACTGGCCGCCCGAGGGCTCCCAGGTCCCTGTTTTAAATGTGGTTGAGAAGGCCATTGGGCTTGTACCTGCCCTGCTCTGTGCCGGCCACCTGGGCCAAATCCAAAGTGCCACCAAGAGAGACATTGGTCCGTTGACTGTCCCCATGCACCTTGTGGCATGGGGACATCAAAGGACGATCACCCTCCAGCTTGGCGATGAACAATTGAAGGTGCCCAGGTTCCGACCTGACAACAGTCATCTCTCACAGGGAACCCAGGGTAGCCATTACAGTATTGGGATGATCCATTTCCTTCCTTTTGCACACTGGGGCCACTTACTCAGTCCTCTGGGAGTTTTGGGGTCCCACCTCTCCTTCACATCTCCCTATTGTCAGGGTAGGGGGACAGTCTTACCCACCTCATCAGACTCTACCACTTAATTGTGTTTTCAGGGCTATCCCTCTTACCCACACATTTTTGGTTGTGCCAACCTGCCTTGTGTCCCTAATGGGAAGAGATTTTTTTAGGTAAGGTAGGAGCTTCCATTTCGTTTGCTCCCTCCATTCACCTGACTCCAGACTCACCAGCAGCTCCTCTCCTCCTCCTGCTAGCCACCCAGCCCACTAGCTCTAACATGTCATTTCCCTTGCCAGCCTCTCAGGTGGACCCCCAAGTCTGGGATACCCAAAACCCTTCTGTTGCTAGGCACCATTCCACTATTGTTATCCAGTTACAGGACCCTACCCGGTACATCACCCAAGCTCGTCCAGTAAATAGCACCACAAATAAATAACATACTGCTCTTGCAAAAGACCCAAGTTAAATTCTCATCACTAAATTCCTTCTTTAGGGGATCCCATACTACTGGCCTTCAATGGTGCCTTCTCCTACGTGCATAAATCTATACACATACACATATTCACATTTAAAAATTAAAAAAAAATTTTGAAAGATTGTACATGTCTTATAAATCCTGAATACTATGAACCTGAGCCTGAAAGAACCTCAAGTAAGAAAAAAACCCCAAATCAAACAGAGTTTAGACACTTCTGTGGAGATGTTGGAAAGCATCAGGGCTAACTGGGGTATAGTAATGTGAGTGAAATTTTCCAGAAAGAAGCTGTGCCTTCCCAGGCTGATTTATTAGGACTTCACTGATGTATAGAAGTTGGAATGTTGCAGGTTCAGAGCAGAATTTATCTCGGTCCATCTCTAGGTCCTTTACCAATGACTTAGTTCCCACCTCTGTATGTACTATAACATTCTTGTCAGGTAAGTCCTTTGGAATGTATAAATGACCCTCACATCCACCAACGTAAGGGCTACGACTGTCAGCACATAGCATCTGACGCCCAAAGTAGAAGCTTCCCTACTCCATTCTAACCACCTACTTGATTGTCCCATCAGTGTGTCTAAAATGTCCTGATTGATGGCTTTCTTCCTTCTGTCTCTATAAAGTTTCATGAAACTGTTACCATGTTGGACTGGACTTTGGGGTACCTTAAAACTGTTCCTAGGCTCAAATGGTCACTCGTATTTGATTCCAGAATAAACCATCTCTTATCCTTTTTGAGGCAAGAGCTGTGTTTTTGCCTTAAAAGTGAGGCTTGTAAAAAATGAGATGCTTTTATATGAGCTAAGGCTAGCAGTAGTTTCCACGGTTAGAATGAAGTACAGTCTGCAGCACATGTTCCCTCCTACTGCTTATTCCTTCATTTGTCGAGTGCCAACCTCTGGCTAATGCAGTGCTAAGAAGTCCCATCATTGGAACATGCTGGGATTTTTGGAAAGTGTATGCTCAGATAGAGATTTGCATACAGGAAGCTCATTAAGAAGGGCTCTCATCAACATGAAGAGGGGGAAGAAAAATAATCAGGGCTGAGCAGAGGGAGGAGTTGGACTGCAATGCAATGTCAATGGTCTATGGGCAGGCTTCTGGAACCTGGTGCCTGTGGAGTGGCACCTTGCACAGCCTTGGTGCAGTGGGAAGGGGCTTGGACCTGCCTAGGCTCAGTGTGCCGGGCTCTGCTGACTCCCTTTGGGAGACCTCGATTTGGGGGATGTGGGGATGCGGGGTGGCTTGGGAAAGGGGGCTGGGGGGTGGGAGGAGGGAGGGAGGATCTGCGGATAGTATGTGGAGTGAGTAGAAAATTTCTTAATAAAGAAAAATGAAAGAAAAAGAAAAGAAAAAAAGAAAGTCAAGTTGCCCCTGTTAGGTGTTTTGATGATCTTTTGGAGTTGTCCTGAATTGGGGTAAGGGAGCCAAGATTGTTTTTACCTCTGAACTAGCCAGATTTCAGCTGCGTCTTGATAAGGAGGGTGGCCAAGGTAAGGTGAAGGGAGCTTCTCTGACAAAGCTGTCCTCAGATAGGGCGGAAATTGAGTGAGGTGAAATGATTCCTTAAGATATGAAGAGAATGGGCTGAGAAGATGGCTCAGTGAGTAAAAGTGCTTGCTGCCAAGCCTGATGACTTGGGTTTAATTCCCGGAACCCACATGATAAAAGAAGAGAACCAACTTTTGCAAGCTGTGGCATGGGTAGGGGCCACACAAAAATCAAATGAGTAAATAAACAAACAAATATGTAAAAGATCTGGGAGGAATTAACTCAGTATATGGTAGGCATTTGGGTGATATAAACACAAATCTATGGCAATGAATACAAATTCATAGGAAACACTTTGATGCTCCTAGGTAGATCAAGGGCCACAACAGCTCTAAATGTACTGCTTGATAAGGAGATGGGTTGGGGCTGGAATTTATAGCTGTTCACCAGGTGGAGATGCTGCCTACCCTGTCTGGATGTTGATAGTCTTCACAATTATATTAAACTCTTAGCACCTGATAGACTTTTAGCCGACTGCAGTATTGATTAGCCAACTGTGATTATAAAGGCACATTATTACATCTGCAGCTTGGTCTAAGGTGAGCTGCTCCCAGTCAACATTTAATGTAAGGTGGGTTTAAAATAAGTGTTCTGCCTTTAATCTAGCTGTGTGTATGAGTTCATGTGAGTGTGTGTGAGATGGTATATGTGTGTTTGAGTGTGAATATGAATGTGAGTGACAGTACGTATGTCTTTTCTCTTGTCCATGACATAGCATGCATTTTTATTGTTTAGTGTTCTCAAGTGTCCCCACATATGACATTAAAGTAAGGTACATATACCACAGGGAGCTCATTACATAGGCAAACACTTAAAAAAAAGAAACTAGTAAAACTTTTATTATATATGTATTTTTAACTTTAAAGTGGGGGGGGGGGGTTGCCAGTGGAAATTTGTTTTATAGCAAATTGTTTTTAAATTTGATATTTTGGGGGGGCATAAGAGGAAGTAACACATGTAATAGCATGGATGAACCTTGAACCATCTAAGAATGCAGCCACCAAAGACCACATACCACATCATGCTACTTACATTAAATGTGTCAAATAGGAAAATCTTAGGAGACAACAGGTAGATTAGTTTTTGCCTGGGGAAGGGAGGGAAGTGTCAGATCCTGGGGTGATAGTCAAAGGGCGTATGATCTCTTGGGCCTTGGGACAATTCTTTGATGCTTTCCCAACACTGAAGGTACTAAACCCACGGAACTGTTCATTTAAAATGGGCGAATTGTATAGTATGTGTGTTATATGACAGTAACGTGGTTATGAAAATAATTTAGTACACAACCAATAAGAAAGTACTTATGAAAATAATGTAATGTATAGTCAGTATTCTATTTTATATAAAGATGATAATAAGAGCATGCATGGATAAATAAACACATTTTGTAGAAATTTAACACTAATAGAAATCTTGATAGTTGGGAAAACAGTGATCCATGTTGGTTTGTGAAAACCAAGGATGTTAAGGTTATCTGCTGCTTTGAAGCAAATAAACACAAACTTAGTGGCTTAAAATGAACTGTAATTATCATCTGACATTTTCCTTGGGTCAAGAGTCCGGGGATGACTTAAAAAGGGCTTTGCTTAAGGCCTCTCCCAAGGCTGCAATTCAGTGTCAGCCAGGCCTGGGGTCACCTCCCAGGTTATGTGGTTGTAGGTGAGATTCGGTTCATTCCTTGCTCTCTGGGTCCCTCCAATAGGGTAGTGTGGTTCTCTGAGCGCACCAGCAGAGAAGGCAGGAGAGAAACATTAGTGATCACCTTTTTAGTAATTCTTAAATTTGACCCTATGTAAAAATCACCTGGAAAGCTTACTGAAACAGGTTCATGGCTGTCCCAGGAATTCTGAAACAGTAGTTCAGATGAGTACCTGCCAGGACTTAATGGTGCCTGAGAGAAAATGAAAAATGCCAGCACTGTCTATCCAGTCTTCACTTAAAACGGATGCCTGCTTATCGTGGCTTGTTTAAAACCAACTTTCAAAAGTTTAGTCCAAGAACAACTTGCAGGAGCATTTAGTCCATGCCCTTCCTATAGAAAGTACGATGTTAATGCTCATCATCCACTTCAATGAACTTCTCATAGCCGATGGATGGGGAAGAGATATTCAGCTTCATCTTGACACAGCTGACTGCCACAAGAAAGAGGATCCATTATTTATTTTAATGCTTCTTTAAAACAGTCATGTTGACATTAGAGTTTTTCAACATCCCCTGAATTTGGTGCCCAGAGTGAGTGGCTCATTTACCTTCCTCTGATTCCCAGTCGTGACGCTAAGGTTTGGGAGACGGGCCATAACTGCTTCTGTTTCCTCTTGAGATGAAAGGTTCTAACTTTTCCTGATTTCTCTTAACAAGAAAATGCAGGCTTGGGTGAGATGAAGCAGACAGTAGGCAATTGTTCTGAGGCTCCTGGATGGAAGGAAGTATCGGCTTTGATCTCTGAGGCTGAACAAAGCTGAGGGCAAGCCACCCCCTGGACTTGGCCTACAGACAGCTGTCCTCGTACACTTTCCTGTTTGTAATAAAAGGGTCCAAGTACATTCTAAATCTTATCGTTATACTCACAGAAGAATGTAGCTACCACCCCCTACCCCCTGCCCCGGTCAAAGGAGCCTCCCTTTACAGCAAATGGAGTCTATCATAGAAAACCACAACGGGATACAATGCAGAGATCAATGGATCATGGGAAGCCCAGACCCAATGTTACATCTACATCAAAGCTGCTGCATTTACAGATCAGAGAACATTGGCAAAGAGCAGAGAAAGAGCTGGAGTACCAGGATCTCCTGGGAAAAGTCTCTCCTAGAAATGGCTGTATAAACTAGCCTGGTACAATGACAATATCAATAGACAAGCTAACAGGGAAGGAGAAAATTCTCACTAGGTCCCACCCTTAGACAAAGAACTACAGTAACCACTGGCTGCTGAAGGGGGAATAAGCCTCTCCCAGGGATGAGCCCCCAAGTCAGATATCTAGGACAAAGTGGTCAGCCCTGAAACTGCATACACACAAACAACGAAAACAGACTCAGTAGATTGTATTTATAAATTTGTGAAAATTTATATGTATATAAAAAATAATAATAAAAGAAAAAGGAGCTATCAATTAGAGAGTGGGGGGACATAAAAGGAGTTAGAAGAGAGACTTGGGAGGAGCTGAAGGGAGGAGAGGTAAGGGGACAGTGATGTAATTATATTTTAATTAAAAGTGTGTAAAAAAGGGTCTAAGTAACCTGAGGGAACAGAGTTCATGGTGACATCATCTAGGAGTTCTGGAGACACGGACGGGGTTCTGCAGCTCTGAAATTATTACGTAGAACAAGCCAATCATTCACTACCGGGTGGGAAAACAAAGCCCTTACATTTTGCTGCAGTCCATCTGGAACCACATGGCAAATATCCTATCACTACTCAACCTGCAATGCAGCCTCACAAAACCAACAAAATCATAAAACTTAAAATGTCTGCAATTTTAAAATTTGTGATAGAGTCTCATGTATCCCAGATGGGCTTTGAACTTACTCTGTAGCCAAGTGACTTTGAACTTCTGATCCTCTTGATTCCAAACCCCCCCCCCAACACTGGGATTATAGGAGTGAGACCTCACACCTAGTTTATATAGTGCTGAAGATTGAGCTCAGGGCTTCGTACATGCTAGGCAAGCACCCTACCAACTAAGCTACAATCCTACCCCTAAAATACTACTACATGCTAATTCTCATTTGGTTATTGGATGCCCACGGATGTCAGAATTTAGATAGGTTTTCCAGAACACGTTTGTTAAGTCAGAAGCCATCTCTGTTATACAATCTGGATTTTTTGTTTGTTTGTTTGTTTTTGTTTTGTTTTGTTTGTTTCCCATACACTTGGCTTGGTGTAGATGAGAGAACAATGGGGACTCAGCACAGCTAACTAGTTCCAGACCAAAGCCTCCCTTCTGAAACAGCTGATGTTGAAATGAGAAAGAAATCTAATTTGATAATCTTAAATACCTGTTGTGTTTTGAATGCAAAATGTCCCCGGTAGGCTCATGTGTTTGAAGATTTGGTTCCCAATTAGTGGTGCTCTTGTGGAAGGCTGCGATAGCTTTTAGGCAACAGAGCTGGTTGGAGAAAGTGGGTTAGGAAGTGGGCCACTGGAGGCAGACCATAAGGATTCTGTAGCCTGGTTGCCACCTCCTGTGTTCTCTCTGTTTTGTGAATGAGGAGGCGATGTGACCAGTCGCTGTATGCTCCTGCAGCCTTGCTTTCCCTGACGTGATGGACTGTGCTCGAGAAACGCGAGCCAATCTACAACTCGCCTATAGCTGCTTCTTGTCTGGTCACAGCCATGAGAAAATCGGCTGGTGGGTTATAAGAAAAGATGAGATGAAGTTTGGAGGAGGGCATAGGGGAGACAGAAGGAGTTGGAGAAAGGAAGTAGGGGTGGGTATAATCAAAACACGTTGTAGGTGTGTGTAAAATTCTCAAAGAATAAAAATCTAAAAAGAAAGAAAAGCAGGGCTAGAGAGCTGTTTCAGCCATTAGGAGCACTTATTGCTCTTACAGAGAACCCAGGTTCAGTTCCCAGTCCCCACATGGTGGTTCACACCATCCATAACTCTAGTTCCAGGGAAGCCAATGCCCTCTTCTGGCCTTGACAGACACTGAGCATGAATGTGGTATGCATACATACAGTCAAGAAAAATGCCCGTACACATGAAATAAAATAAATTTTTAGAGAAAACTGACTAATAACAGCCAAGCAAGAAAATTCGTTACTTTGTGTAGCTGCACAAAGGGAAGAAAAAGGTCATCAGTGAAGACCTGGAAGAAACTCCCCAGTGTCCACGTCATCCACCTTTCAATCTTCTGCAGTCTCACCTCTCCAGCTTCCCATGCTTCCAAGGGGAACAGCCAGGACGTGTCTGATCATGACGGAAGGAGAAAGGGCTCTTCTCCAACTCCCGTCAAGAACCCTGGGGAAGAGTCTTCATTGCTGTCCCTTTGTTTTCTGCTCCTGCCGCACGTTCCTTCACTTGTTCTCATTCACTCAAACCTCCACTGAGTGCTTACCCAGGTCAGGCACTGATCTAGGGGTTTGGAATGCTGCAGCAAGCAAAACAAACCCTTCCGTGAGGCTCACACCTCAGCGGGGAGAGACAGGGACTAAACGTGTCAGATAGAACTACCGTGAGAACCATGGCACAGGGCGACGTGACAAGTCAGTCACAAGGTGGGTGACGTCATGAAGTTGGACGGCCTTAGCTGAGAGGGTTTCTATGAGTTGGCACTTGAGGTCCGAATGAATAAAGACCATGAGCCATCGGGAACAGAGCATGCTAGGGAGGATAGCCAAGTGTGAAAACTGGGTGAGTATGTAGCATCCAAGGGAAGAAAAGCCAGTGTGACTGGAGACCCTGGGGAAGAAAAGGAGGTATTGAGACTCAACGTGGAAGGTATCAAACCGTACAGGATCTCGCTTGCCATGGTGAGGAGTTTGCACTAAGTCTGGAATGCAGTGGGAAGGCAAGTGGGGAATTTTAATCAAGGGAGTTATATGTGTTAAAAAAAAAAATCACTGTTGCTCCTTGTAGAGAAAAGATTAGGAGGAGCAAAAAAAAAAAAAAAAAAAAGAGACCACAAATGGCCAGGAGGTTCTTACAGTGGCCTGTTAGGCAGATGGTGGTAGCTGGGACTGAAGTGAACCTAAAGGAGCTAAAAAGACGTGGAAAGAATTGAAAAATATGCTTGGAAGGAGGAGCTGAGCAGTATTGAGTATGAGAGCTGAGAGTGAGGGTGAGGTTCTAAGACCACTCCAGGGCCATGGGCTTGAGAAACTTAAGAATGTCTGTGCTATTACTGAGGTCACATATCTGGACCATGAATTTTGAAGAACCCTCTCTCCATTTTCCCATAGCAAGGAGTCCAGGACTAGAATATTCTAGGGTTAATTTAGAGGCTCTAGCCTGTCATAAAATCTAGACTTTTTTTTCACTTTTAAAACAGTTCTGTTCATGGTCTCAAGATGGCCACCACCATTCTAGATTCACCTCCGCTCTCAGAGCACAGAAGCATCACTATAGCACCCCAGCATAGAGGAACAAAAGCATCTGCAGAAAAAGAATAACTTCTCTCCGTGTGGCTGATAAACCAATGAGGAAAATGTTTCTACTTTAAGAGTGGTGTCTTAGTTACTGTTTTGTTGCTGTGAAGAAACAACATGACCAAACCAAAGCAACTCTTATAAAAGAAAGAATTTAAATGGGGGCTTACTTACAGTGTCAGAGAGTTAGTCAATGATCATCATTTTGGGGAGCATAGTGGCAGACAGGCAGGCGTGGTATTAGAGAAGTAGCTGAGAGCTTTGCATCCTGATCCACAAGCCAAGAGAAAGAGAGAGACACTGGGCCTGGCATTGGCTTTTGAAACCTCAAAGCCCACCCCCAGTGACACAGTTCCTCCAGGTAAGGCCACACCTACTCCAACAAGGCAAGACCTCCTCATCCTTCGAATCCTTCTCAACAGTTCACCAACTGGGGACTAAGCATGCAAGTATGTGAGCCTATGGGGGCCATTCTCATTCTAACCACCACAAAGGGAAACCAAACAGCTTTCTTATTCCCACACTCAACAAAATACTGAATGTCCACCTTTGGTATCCCAATGCATGGGAAATTTCTTCCCACCAACAACCAACTCTCTGGTGATGTAACTCCATAGTTAGGATGTGTCCACCTGATGAAGGAAATTCCTCCATTGACATTCCCTCTTCCAAGATGACTCCAGTTGTATGTAGCACTTTGACAAAAATACTAACAGCACAATTACCAATGGAAGATCAATCATCTCTCTTTGTTCTGCCTTGGAACGGGCCACCAACAAGCTCCATGTTCCACCTTGTCTGATAGCAGATCGTAAGATGTGGATTTCAGAAATTCTGGGGGTTAATGTTCATTGTCAACCTGACTGGCTTTGGAAAGACCTAGAAAACATACCTCTGAATGTCTCTGCAAAGTGTCTCAAGGCAGGTTTCACCCAGGAGGGAAGACCCTGAATGTGGGTGGCACCTCCACATGGGCTGGGGTCTCAGGCTGAATTAAAGGGGTGGGGAAAGTGGGTTTAGCTTTAGCCTTCATATCTCTCTGTTTTCTGAATGCAGGGCATGAACTCACCCCATGCTCTTGCCATGCTTCCCCTGCCTTGCTGAAATAAATCCCTTTAAACTGTGAATGCAGATAAGCATTTCTTCCCTTAAATTGCTTTGTCACAGCATGGAGAATCATCACTAGTACAGAAGGGTTACAGACCTGTTCTGGGAGGAAAGAATGTTGCCCAGAAGAGCTGAGAAGAACCTGAGCAGACAGGCCTTGCGGGGTTTCCACACCTCCTCTCCTAACATATTAGGCAATGAAGCCCTCTTTAAAACCCACAGAGAACAGGCTTAGATTGGAGTGCTTCTGGATATCTGGACCTATGGAGGTACATGGAGAGTGGGGAAATGGACAAAGGCATAGGAGCTCTCTATGTCCCCCACCCCTTGTCCCCCATCTCTTCTTCTGGTACTTTGTAATGTTGTCCATAATAAACCAATAAATGTCAGCAAGCTTTCCGGAGTTCTGTCTTCTCCTGGAGCAACGTGATTGAAACCAAGGAGAGGAGACTCCATTTATATCCCAACCCCAGGGCTTGTAACCAACATCTGCAGTGGGAAGAAGTCTTGGAGACTGAAACTCCAACCTAGAGGGTCTGATACTGCTATAGAGAGGGAATGTCAGAATTGAACTGGAGGATACGCAGCCGGGGCCCGCTAAGAATGGATTGCGTTTGCGTCTTTGCCAACTGTGGAGTCACAGTCTGCTTCATGTTCGCTGGGAACCTGGAACAGCGGTTGGCTTTTTCCGCTCCAGATCTGTCAGCCCCCGCGGCGGCGTAAGAGCCCAGTTCCACAAGACTGCCCTGTACTCCAGATTGTGATCTTTGCTTCTGACCAACCTGCTATTACAGAGCTTCCCAGGGCCCTTTCCTTGGGCCCAATTAATTTTGCTAGCATGGCTTAGAGAATGCGGGGAAATAGTCTGTTTACCCATTTATTTTTAAAAGATGTTAAGAAAGGCAGTGAAAACAGCCAGCGCGAGAGTGTGGGGTGGGGGTGGGGGTGTGGGGGAGGGGAGAGAAGGCTAGGTGTGGTTGAATGGGTGCAGGGCTTCTATGTCCCCTATGGGTGCCCCAACCACTAACTGCAGCTCAGCGCTTCTCCAAATTATGACTTTTGTGTGTGTGTGTGTTGTTTTGTCTTCTGAAGCCTTTGTTATATGGGTACGGCTGATTTCAGCACTAGCTGTCTGTGATCAACCCAAACCTCCAGTCCCTCTCTTCTCCAGGATCTGACCATTACAACCTTAGGATGACGTTGCTTTTCCGGCAGGTTAGTACCCCACTCTGAAGTTGTCTAGAAGCTTGCCAAGAGTTGCCTTCTTATATATTTTGTATATTCCAGGAAACTCCACAGATTTTTTTAAGAGCTTCCCATCAGGCATTCCTTCCTCCAGGAAATCACAAAAGTCTGTGTTAGCCATTGGGATCAGAGACCAAATATTAGGATGGAAGATTTACCTAAATGCTAGGGAGCTCCAGCTCAAGATCTGAGGTCAGAGTCAAAAATATTTCTTATTCTATCACATAGCAGAGCTGCTGTGCCCATGTTGCAGGTAGCTCCAACTGTCACTCTACAGACACAGGTAGGAACAGGGGGCTGCAGAACAGAGGGAGAGTTTGCCTCTGTTTTGTTCCTTTGTTCACCTTTCCCAGAGTACCCCACTCTCTTCCTCTTGTATTTAATTGATTCAAATCACAACCTAGCATTTCATCTAAACAAATCACTAGTAGGCTGGAGGGTCAGTAGTAGCCACTAATAGATTGGTATACACCCACCACAACTGATTCTTAGGAGCCCAGGAGGCGCCTACAGAGCACGTGATTGTCCAGCACCAGAACAAAATGTAACAAAATGCAACTCTCTTTCTCTTCCTCCTCCTGTCTTCCTTTCTTATTTTCCCTCTGCTCTTCATTTTCTCCTTCTGTCCCTCCTTTCCTCCCTCTCTCTCTTTCTTTCTGGCTTTTTGAGATAGGGTTTTACTCTGTATCTCTCCAACTCTTGAACTCATCGTGAGCCCCCTGCTTCAGTCTCCCGAGTGCTGGGATTGCATGCTGGGGCCACCACGTCCAGCTAAACTTGAGGTTTTTATGAAGAAAAAAAGCCATGGAATAATTCAGGGACATAATACATGTCAGACGCAAGTGACCAAGCTTCAGAGGGACCCAAGTCGATCTTACTTAGCATACGCTGCAATCAACCTTCCTACCCTGGTTCTCAACCTTAGCCTTACATTGCAATTAAATGTGAGAATTTTGAAAATGTGTCTCTATGTCTAAGTAGGCATTAGCCACTTTTAAGAGTTCTGAGTTAATTGGTACAGGGGTGTAGGCCGGGTACCCAGATCTGCCACTATTTCCCTGATTCTAATGTGTCTCAAGTTTGGAGAACCAAAGACTTGCTATGTGGCTCACTCAGTTTTAAATGCTTCCCAGGTGAGGTGTTGATTTGTTTAACGGCTACATCAATCAATCCCGTGAGACAGGCACTGCAGACACTCCACCTGGAGCGTTTGCACTTAGGATTTTTTGAGTTATGATGATGTGCATTCACTAGAACTGGCCATAGAGTTCTGAATTGTGATCTTTCCCCAGGCTGGTGCTTTATGGCACTGATGCTGTCTGTCCAGCTAGATGGGGTAGTGAGCAGTGACTCAGCCAGGCAGATGGGGCAGTGAGCAGTGACTCAGCCAGGCAGATGGGGCAGTGAACAGTGACTCAGCCAGGCAGATGAGGCAGTGAGCAGCGACTTAGCCAGGCAGATGGGGCAGTGAGCAGCGACTCAGTCAGGCAGATGGGGCAGTGAGTAGCGACTCAGCCAGGCAACAGGAATTAGGAGCCACCAGGTTTGGCAGAAATATCTCTGTTCTTAATCCTTATTTTATAGACAAGGAAATCCCAGGAAGATTAAATTTTTTGTTCAATCATACAGATGATAAGCAAGAGGCAAGATTTGAGTCCTGAAGCTTGCTGCAGGCTCTGCTATTAAAGAGGCTTTGGGAAGAAACAAGCTATTGGGAACCAGAACGGCCATTGGTACATGAGTCCAGAGGCAGGAGAGAAGTTGGCACTAAGGACATACATCTGTTATCCTGGACATATAGTGTATAAAACCATAGGATGGTAATGAAGTCATCTATACGGAGTGTGGCAATGGAGAAAATGGTAAGGACAATGACTGGCAGGTGCCTGGGGCTGATTATAAAGACTGAAATTATTAGCTGTGGTTGGGCAAGGAATATATTAGGGTAAGAGAATGTTCAAGGACTGGATTGTGGTGATGGCTACTCGATACCATACATTTATTTAAAAAGGTCATATAATTGTGCACTTAAAATGGGCAAATTTATCTTATGCCAAATATATCTCACTGATGTTTTAGAATTTTAAAAAGACCAAGAGCAGGGCCCTGGGGAACTCCAGTATAGATTTTGAATATAGATTCAAACAGAGGAGGGGGGGGGGAACTGGAATGAGGTAAGGAGGGCAAAACCGTGCCACAGAACAAGAGGGAAGAGCGATTTCAAGGAAATGGTCAGGTTTAAAAGTCCCGAGTATTTGCAGAAAGGTGATGGCAGAGAAGTGGCCTCTGGATTTGATCCGATGTGGTCACGTCCACCGTGATGGGAGCTGTGCATGTGGAGTGATGAGCCAAGATTAGGTCAGGCTCGTTTGAGAGGAGAGTGGAAGGCAGCAACCATTAAGGCCTCTGGAGAAATTTAGCTACAAACAGAACAGGAAATAGGGAGGTTGATGGAAATGTGAAACTACTCCATTGCTCAAGTTTTTCTGCCGACACAATAAAGAGAACGGAGAAGAGCCCTTGAATGGAGCGAGGCAGTGGGATACAGACCATGGTGCAATGAACAGTCTTATAATACAGGAAGTCATCAATTCAGCTGCTCTATTTTGTACACCAGGCTGGCTTTGCTCCTCTCAGGTGCTGCAGTAACAGACGTGTGCTACTATACCCAAGTAACCCATCCTTCCTTTTTAGGAGGGGAGGTGGAAGCAGGGAAGTGCTATTATCAGAACCTTTATAGTCTCAGTTTAAAAATAAAAAAGAAACAATGTCATCTAAGGAAATGGAGTCAAGGAGAGTGGGGGATGTTTTAAAGGTTTGGGGATGTAGGGGCTGGGAAGCACAGTCTGAAGATTGGGGAACTGAGTCTGTAGTGCTGAGGGCACACTGGAGGTCTGGTCTTTCTTTACTACTGCAGTGCTGAGGGTGCACTGGAGGTCTGGTCTTTATTACAGCAGTGCTGAGAACACACTGGAGGTCTGGTCTTTATTACAGCAGTGATGAGAGCACACTGGAGGTCTGGTCTTTCTTTAATACAGCAGTGATGAGAGCACACTGGAGGTCTGGTCTTTACTACTGCAGTGCTGAGGGCACACTGGAGGTCTGGTCTTTCTTTACTACTGCAGTGCTGAGGGCACACTGGAGGTCTGGTCTTTCTTTAATACTGCAGTGCTGAGGGTGCACTGGAGGTCTGGTCTTTACTACTGCAGTGCTGAGGGCGCACTGGAGGTCTGGTCTTTCCTTAATACTACAGTGCTGAGGGCGCACTGGAGGTCTGGTCTTTACTACTGCAGCTCTCTTTTATACTGATTACTTTATCATTCAGTCCTGCACAGTTAAGAGTGCCTTTCTACTTATCTTTATTTCTCTTTCTTTATAATATTCTAAAGTTGATTTGATTTCATATGACACAGGGACACAGTAAGTCCATTTCTGATTTTAAAAAGCAACTTGTAGTTTTTCACATTGAGAATGAAGCTGGTCGGGGAGGGTGCCAGGATGGTTTAGTGGTTAAGAGCACTTGCTGCTCTTGCAGAAAACCTAGGTGGCTTTGGTTCTCACACCCACCTGGTAGCTCATAATCAACTGTAAGTCCAGTTCCAGTGGATCCAATGCCTTCTTCTGGCCTCTGAGGGCACCAGGCATGCACATGGTATACATATATAGGTATAGACAGAACACCCATACAAATACAAAAATAATAATCTAAAACTAAAAAGGAGAAAACTTGGCTTTTTGTTCAATCATACACACCACAAAAATGAAAAAGATATATTTACTTTAGAAGGATTACAGTTTCAAAGTGTGAAAGATATAAACTTTTGAATCAATTGGCTGGAGTGTGTGTGTGTGTGTGTGTGTGTGTGTGTATGTGTGAAAGTGTATACACACATATATACACCATATGTACACATAAAACATACCAGGCACATATATATGTATATACACACATATATCCATAATTGGAAACACAAAATTTCGTGAAAGTATCTCAACTTCAAAATATATTTTTACAATCACACTATTTTGTCTATATTGTAGCCTAATACTTTCCTAAAGTATTATATATTTTTAAAAACATTTAGTAATTGTATTTTTGCACTGTAGCTATTGAAGGTTTGTGTATTTTCCTCCTGTGTCAAATTACACTGAGATGAATACCATTCCTATGAATGTTCTGTAGTTCTAGATTGTTGTCCAAGGATAGATTATAGAACTGCAGCTACTGAATCAAATGATATACATTTTAGATATGTTCTTCATAATATTACCAAATTACATTTTAGAAAATTGATCTTATGATGGACAATTCTACAAATAAAACCTCGCTGGCAAATGGACCGTTTCCATACTGTAGCGCCTTTTCTCTCTCCCTCCCCTCTTTCCTTGTTTTCCTTCTTCCTCCCTCTTCTCACTCACACTAATTTGATGAGCAAAAAGGTCTATTGCTTCATTTTATAGTCTTCAAGTTTTGGCAAATATGAAAGCTTTATTTCAAATTCATATTTTCTTGGTCATTTAAATTTTTCTTTGATGAATTGTCTGTTAACACCATTTATCTATTTTACAATGTTTGAACAACTTTTATATTTATTGTCTCACTCCCTAAATAGTAAATCTTCTAGTTATGGAAAATTCCTTATCTATTTTATTTGTCTCAATTTGCTGTTATTTTTTCTGACATCTAAAGTATTAATCAATTCTTACATAACCATTGTGTTGGTGTTTTAGTTCAAACTGGTTAATGTTGGAAAATGGCTAGTCAATTATTTACTAGCACTTAAGCATGGGTCAGTGGGAGGAGGTTAAACTCAGAGTCAAGCCAACACACTGTCCAAAGGGAACCCCCAGTGTTTGCTGACACCCTTCTAAGTAGTGTCACAAGAGCCTTGAAAGGTTATTTCTAAACTGATCAACATCTGGAGTTTCCTAAACATTGTGGTAGGTTCTGGTCAGAGAGAGAAAGAGGAAATAAATTCAGAGTTGGGAAACATTGCAGAGGGAGGTAAGCGACAGCAGATGAACTAGCAATGGCCAAACAGGTGCTGTAGCCAACCAGCCCAGAAAAGCAGCCCCTGGGCTGTGTGTGTCTCACTCTGAATATAAAGCCAAGCTGCCCTTACTTTCTGCACACCTAGGTCAGCCTTTAGCAAGCCTACCCCAGCCCTGGAGGTGACCCTCCCACCATGGCCTACACCTTGTGCAGGCACAGCACCTCTTATCTTCACACAAACTATTGCTTATTCTCACTCTATCACTGCTCTCACATGCTCTCAGCACGAACCCATTTTCTATTGCCCACCCCACCCCAGTAGTAAAAAACACAGCATGTGGCTTGGAGCAGAGGGTGTTTCTTGTTTCCAAGTGGACCCTTAACAGGTCTGACTGAGTTGGCTGATGGTCTCATTAAAATAATATTGTCCTTTTTAGAACCTGTCTGCTTTTCGCCTTTGTGCTTGGATTATGTATCTTTTGCTTTTTGAGGCCGTAGCAAGAGGCTGGGAAACTAAACTATGAGCTAAAACGCTTTATGTTTTAACTTGTATGATTATCAAGTGTTTTCATGTCAATTAATGTCAGATTTGGAGGAAGACTTAAAGATCCTTTTGAGTGTGTCCAACTCAGGGCCTGTGGGCTGTATTGTGGCCATGGATGGCTATAAATGAGGCCTAACACAAAAACTGTAAACTTACTTAAAATATTATTCCGTGTGTGTGTGTGTGTGTGTGTGTGTGTGTGTGTGTGTGTGTGTGTGGTTACATTATAACCTCAATTATGTGGTTCTTGAGTGTAAGCTTTTGTAGACGACAATGTCATGTTGCAGTGTTGACTACATCTCTCAAAGCATGCCACCACTGCATGCTTCAGAGGGGGATGGGACACAAGTATAGGTTGAGTCTAGACCCCACCATATGCTGTCTGTATGTCCTGGGTGAGTACCCCAAGCCTGTTTCCTTACCAACAACGTGAGTCTGATAAAAGATTGCTTATTCAGAGAAGTCTGCAGAGCCTGACCTATAAGAAATATAATCATTGACTGAACATGTTGCAGACCAATGTTAAGTGGCAAGAATACGGCAGTGGACTATAAGCATAACCACTTTTACAGGCAGAGAAAGACTGCATAGTCCTCGCACACAGCTGGGCATGGAAGGAGCAGACACCATTCACACATACATCTCTGACACAGTTTCACACAGATGTAAATTGTATGAAGAAAATTAACCACGAGGAAAGAGGAGACGAAGACAAGGTGAAGAGATGGAGGACATGCTCTTTGATTAAGCATGTGTCATACAAGACCTTCAAAATTTTCACTGCATTTAATCTCTTTCTCTCCCCCTTGTGTACACTCATTCACTGCAGCACACACATGGAGGTCAGAGGACAGTTTGCAGGAGTTAGGGAGTCCATTTTCCTTCTGCCGTGTGGGTCTCAGAGATCAAACTGAGGCTGTCTGGTTTGGTGGTAAGAGCCTTCATCCACTGAGTCATCTCAACATCCCCAGGCCTTTTATTTTGTCAGTTATTTTTGAGACATCATTGTGTAGCCCAGGCTGGCCTTAAAACTCCTGTTTCTGTTTTCAGAGTGCTGGGATTATAGGCGTGCACTACCATGGCCAGCAAAATATGTGGCTTCCTTAGGAAAGACCATAGTGTGTTAGCATGTTAGCATGGGAGGAAGATAACCTAGAGAGGGAGGGAAAAGACTTGGTGACTCCATCTTGGGTTTCTAGATGAACTTTTTTTTTTTTTGTACAATTGTGGCTTGAAGCTGGGTTTGGTGGGTGCCTGCTTTTTTTGTGGGTTATTGAATTTGGGAACCCACACTTTGAAACTCTGTAACAAATGATCTAAGCTGTGTGTGGATACCAGAAATCTCCATTTCACACGAGGGCTGATAAAAATAGCCTGTGTAAAATTAATCACCCATGACAGGTGATGGTATGCTATAGGGAGGGTTCCCTGCTTTTCTTTCTTTCTTTTTTTTTTTTAATCATGGAGTGTTCAACTGGGTGTGTCTCGTGCACTTAGCACTTAGATTCTCCACTTTACAAATGAGGAAGAGAGGCTCAGAGAGGTTAGGTAACTTGCCTGAGATCACACAGATAATATCCAGCAGAACCAGGCCCTTGTCTCATCAAAGCTTGTGAGATCTCACTCAACATTGTTTCCCTCTGGCAGGACTTTGTGACTGTGTTTAGCAGTAGGGTATTTTCCCCTGAACTTAAGACACTTTGTCTGCTTATTCTCACAGCATACTGTGAATTTAAGATGAGAGATCTAGTGATGTTTCATAGGCATGTGTTTTATGAGCTGAGTTTGAGCGAAGTGCATGGTGTAGAAGAGAAATGCTTGACCACACTGATTCACATACCACTAGGAAGTCTTTGAAGGATAAGCCAGGTCTTGCCGCACAGAAAGGCCAATAATCCCAGCTGCTCAAGAGTGTGAGGCTGGAGGATGACAAATTCAAGGCTAATCAGGCCTACAGAGTAAGGTCAAGGCTAGCCTTGGTAGACCCTATCTTCACGTAACATTTTTTAAAGGTCTGGGGATACCGCTCAGTGGTAGAGTGCTTGCTTAGCATGTACAGGCCCTGGCTTCAGTCCCCAGCACAGAAAAGAAAAAGTAGATGTCAACCCTGTTTGACTATCTCCCCAGGGGCCATGCGCCCATCTCCCACCCCAAATTTGTCCCCATGAACTTGAATGGTGAAGTTAGTGAAGACCACCTTGAGCACCATCTTCTAAAGAGAAGCTGTCATAGTTTGCTTTGACAACTGGCTGAGTCTGGATTTAAGGATGGATACTAAATACAGATGTATTTTCACTCTCTCCTATAAGATTCACTTGCTTATACTTGCTGCTTATTGTCATATCAGTAAAAATGGAAAGATGCCGTATCTCCAGCAATAGGGTAAACTAGAAAACCTTGGTGTTACCCTGGATTTCCTCCCCTTGTCTTCTTTCCTCCTCTTCCTCTTCCCTATCCCTTCCTCCTCTCCTTCATCCCCCTCCTCCTCCTCCCCTCTTCCTTCTCCTCCTCTCCCTCCACTGACTCCATTTCCTGCTCCCGTTACTTTAGTTTTGAGACTGCTTCACTCTCCTGCCTTAACTTCCCAAGTAGCTGGGATTGTAGTGCATATCCACACATTATGTTGTTGGTTTTTGACTCTTTTTGGGGGGCCCTCCACCCAGCTCCCAAATAAATCACACACAGAGGCTTATTTTTACTTATGAACGCCCGGCCTTAGATTGGCTTAGTTTCTAGCCAGCTTTCCTTAACTTATCCTGTCTATCTTTTGCCTCTGGGCTTTTCCCGTTCTCTGACTTTTATAAATCTTACTCTTACTCTGTGGCTTGCTGTGTAGCTGGGTGGTTGACCCCTGGAGTCACCTCCTCTCTCTCTCCTTCTCTCTCGTTCCTAGATCTCTCTTCCCAGTTTTCTCCTTCTTGTATAATCTCTCTGCCTGCTAGCCCTGTCTACCCTTTCTCCTGCCTTGCTATTGGCCACTCAGTTCTTTATTAGACCATCAGGTATTTTTTTAGACAGGCACAGTAACACAGCTTTACAGAGTTAAACAAATGCAACATAAACAAAGTAACACACCTTAAAATAATATTCTGCTACACACACACACCTAGTCTAGATTTCATTTCCTGAATCTATGCATATTGGATTGTCACAAAATCCTACTAAGTCTGATTTCTTAAATCCAGATGCTTACCATATGATGTCAAATACATTGTTAACCAATGCCAAGTACATCTCCAGATTTCAGATTCTAAATTAGCCAGTATTACCAAGTAAAGGAACTTTGTGCATTTATTTCCTTATACTCAAAGGATACTGTATTAGTCTCCTGTGGCTGCTATAACAAATTCCTAACATCTTGTGTGACTTAAAACAATTGAGATTCGTTACAGGGCTGGAGAGATGGCTCAGCTGTTAAAGGCTAGGCTCACAACCAAAAATATAAGAGATTCGTTATGGTTCAGGGTCCTACGTAACTAAAATGAAGATGGTGGAAGGGCTGTCTGTCTTCTGTGGTTTTAGGGGGGAATTGCAGGCCCTCTATGCTTTCCATTCCTAGAAGCCGCTGGGTGTGTGGCTTGTTTCTGTTTGCAAAGCCTAAAATGGCTGGTTGAGCATTTTAAACACGGCATCACCTTGACAATGTCTTCTTTTTCCTTCATTTATTTGCTTCATTAATTTTTAGTAGTCTAGGAATATATTACACCTGTTCAGAAAAATCTAAGGCCATCTCCTTTGGATTTAGGGTCAGATGATAACATTTAATCTGCAACCTTAATAGTCCTTTGCCATATTCACATGGACTCAGAGCACAGGCATTTTCAGTGGCGTGGTTCTGTCTACCACAGTGACCTGTGTCACAGGGCTATTGAAGGGACTGGTCTAGATGATTCTGTAGAGTGTGCTGTTGCACTTGCTCAGCATGATGTAAGTACTCCATAATTATTAGCATTATTGAAGTGATGATTTGCTTGCTCACTCCCAGGCTGCCCTTCACACTGGACAGCAGTCATGTTCCAAAATGCTCATTTCAGCACGCTCTTCCCATTTTCATTTCTTACTCTGGGCCCCACTTCTGCCCTTTTGCTACTCTGTTTCATTTAAAATGTTTTAAAATTCCATTTGTTCACTTATATTGTGTGTGCATATGAGTATGTGGGCTAGTGCAAGTGTCAAAGCATGCACGTGGAAGCCATAGGATAACGTGCTGGTGTTGGCTGTCTTCCTCTCCCATTTGAGGTCCTGGGGATCCAGCCTAGGTCACTAGGCTTCGTAGCAAGGGCCTTTATCCACTAAGCCATCTCACCGGCCCTGCCTTGTGTTTTCCATATATTAGCTTGCTGTTATGAAATTGTCAATTTCCTGTCTTCTGTCAGAATGTGATTGTAGCAGTGAGTGGTCCATGGACCAGCACCATTGGCACCACTTAAGAGCTCATTAGAAAAGTGGAACCTGGAGCTTCGGGGACATCTTAGGCAGTAAAGTGCTTGCTATGAGAGTTTGATTTCCAGCACTCATATAAAAAGCCAGCATCCCATACACTTGAGAGGCAGGTGAATCTTTGTGAGTTCAAGGCCAACCAGGTCTACATAATGAGTCCCAGGCCAGTCAAGGCTATACTGCGAGACCCTGTCTCAAAAAAAAAAAAAAAAAAAGAGGGAAGGAAGAGAAAGAGAAAGAAAAAAGGAAGGAAGGAAAGTATCATGCCAGGTGTGATTGCATGCATTCTATTTCTAACTTCTAATTTCTAATCCTAGTGCTGGGGCAGAGACGCAGGGTGGCTGGCTCACTGGCCATGTAGTCTACCCCTGTAGGTGAATGTCAGGTCCCAGTGAGAAACCTTGTCTCAAAAATTAGGGTGAACAGCTACTGAGGAACAGTGTCTGAGACTGACTTCTGGCCTCCTCACACATGCTTACATATGTGCACGTGCACACACCCCCATATACACATGGGCACACCCACACAAGTTTGTTTTTAAGTTATAAAAAAAGGAAAATGAAACCTAAGCTTTCCCCACTCTTAAAAGACATGGGACCCCTCTCTCCTTGTCCCACTCCAAGAGATTCCCAGTTCCTAAGGACACACAGGCAGATGCTCCCGTTCACAGGGTGAGGGAGAGAAAGCTTACACGATTTAGTTCCTGAAGAGAGGTCTATGGACTAACAACTCGGAGTTAGCTGGAGAAGTTTTCCTGGTAAATGATTAGCAAAGTCTCAATCACAAAAGTAGCCTGTGCCTACATGCCAAGACAGGCCCTGGTAGTGAGTATCCTGAACGGGGGAGATGGTGGGGGACGGAAACAGTGGCAAAGGTGGGTGATTCGGAGGAGCGCATCACCGGACACTCGCAGGAGCAAGAATATCAGTGGCTAAGCACCATTTGTGGTGGGAAGTGGGAAATCTATTCTAGCCACTTTCGGGTAGATCCGGAGCTTGTGACCACGCCCCTAGCTCCTACTAAACGTTACTCATCCTCGGTTTGGGCTCAGACCTTCTAATGACTCGTAGCAGCTGTCAAGTCCTTTAAGCAAAGTATAAATAGCTGTTTGTACCGGTGGACACAGAAGGTGCTCAGAGCTGGCACAGCAGGTAACTCTCTTCTCTAAACTGGTGTGAAACTGCTTTTTCTGTGAGCTGTGAGCGTGCACTTCAGAATGCGCCGGAGCCTGCTCTAGGTCTCTCCTCCTTTTCTTTCTTTTTTGAGACAGGGTCTCATTATGTAGCCCTGGCTACCTAGAATTTGCTCTGTAGACCAGGCTGTCCTGAAATTCACAAGAGATACACCTGCCTCTGCCTCCTAAGTGTTGTGATTAAAGGGACGTGCCACCATGTCTGGCATCCCCCCACCCCTTTTGAGTCAGGGTCTTGCCATAACCCAGGTTGGCCTCACACTCAAGGCAATCCTCCTGTATCTTCATTGCCTCCTGGGTATCAGCATTGTGTTGCTATGCTTGGCTTCTGAGTTAACTTCTACGCATCCTTTAAGAGCCAGTATAAATGTTACCCTTTCTCAAAGTCTTCCCAGGATCTCCGAAGAATAATGTCACTACCTCACTATCTCATGGCCTCTGTGCTCTGTTATAACATAAAGCCACCGATGCTTCACTCTCCAGGAAAATTGTGACCTCCTACAGGTATAGGCTACATTTGATCGTCCCTGTAAACCCCCAAATTGATGCCCAGAAGCCACCAGCACATAGTAAGCCCCTGTAAAGATTTGCAGCCTTTGATCTCATTACTAGGAAAGGAAGCCCAACAAGCTAATTATTGAGCTAAGGGGCAATTTGACTTGCTGGGGCAGGTGGCTTAGCTGGGCAAACAGAATATAATTGGTGGGCAGCTGCTGTCCATGTAGGACAGACTAGTCTTCTGAGAAATCAAGACAGTAGCAGAGAACGCTCTGTGTCTTGAGGAATAGACTTAGCCACGCTCTTCCCAGAAACCTGGTTACCAGATACTTTGTGTCAGCCAACGGTATGGTAACATATTGACTTTTTTAAAAAAAATCCTTCTTACTAAGAAATTTGAATTATTATCACTTGAGGGGCTTCATTGGTAGTAAAGACCTAACTAAAACAAAGGTCTAGAACAATGTTCTTCCTTGGGCAAAGTATTCAGTTTAGTTATTTTGAAGATATGTTGGTAACAAAATACACAGTAGGGGGATACATTTCCCCCCTTTCTCTCTCCTTCCTGTCTTCCTCCAGTATTTATGGACCACTTGCATTTGGACAGGTCTCCTTTCAGGTGTAAGAGCTGCAAACGGAAGAGACCATGGCCCTCCACCCCCCAGCTTCTTTCCAGAGCTTGTCACTTGCAAAAAGGAAAAGATTAGAGAAGAGAGAATGTGTAAGGATAAGCTGATAGCAAGATTTGGCAAGTGCTGGTTAGCTTTATGCCAGCTGAGACAGAAAGCCCTTAAGAAAGTTTCCACCAGATGATAAAGCTTATCATTTAATTGCCATAGGTCCAGGTGGCGTTAACTGTTCTTGCCATATTCACACCAGATCAAATGAATACAAGATCAGCCCTGCCCTTGAGAATTTCATGGGGTCTGGGGGGCAGGGCAGGGGGAGTTCTCTAGGCTAGAGCTTCATAGGCTAGACAAGTAATTCCCAAAGAGATCTCTGGCTGAAGAGCATTATTGTTACTTAGGAACCAGTTGGAAGGCTACTGCAGCTGAGTCTCTGGGAGGTGGAACCATTCAGCAGTCTATGCTTTCAGAGCATCTCTCTGATTTTGAAGCCAAAAGCATCTATGACTCCAGGACCTGATTTCCCAGTGTGGCCTTTGGACCATGACCACCACCAGCAACAGACCTCAGAAGCTTGTTACAAATGTAGTGCCCACCCCCACTCCCATCCTACTGTATCAGAGTTCTCACTTTCCCAAACGTTTCCAGACCACCACAGTTTGCAGAGCTCTGATTGGGACACACTGTGCCACAAAGAGCCTAGAGCCAGGACTAGCAATAATGCCTCCCACGGCAGTCACCAGAGCCCGGAAACATGACTACAGGCCGAATATCTTTACTTCCTGGTCCCCTTTTGTGACACTATCAGAAACAGACACTTTGCAAAGTTGAACAGCACCAGGCTGTTCTTGCAGAGCCGGCTCTGTTCCTGTCTTTGAAGACTGGGGTGGTGCCATTTGAAACCCAAGCCATTTGCCAGTAGCCACCAGATGGCTAGTAAACTGTCCAATTGTCAGGAAAGCACCTGTTTTAAAGGTATAATTAACTTTTCTGTCTTGAAGCAGGGGGTGATAAAATTCCCAACGTAAGTGAATCAAACACGTTTATAAAATATTAAGTAATGGCAGAGATTGGGATTTCTCAGCTCAGTAAATAGCTTTGCCATCAAGAAACCTAGTACAGCTGAAGAGATTGGAGACATAGTTGTTGTATCTGTGCCACTCTGGCTATCCAGACTGACTGTCCAAATCTTGCCTTGGGCTCTGCTTAGAGTGTCCACGACTCAGCCCCAAGCAATCAGAGTGCTGTTGTCCAGTCCAGCAGGAACCTCTAGGGTTGCAAATGATGTGGTTGGCATCTCTTCTGATTTGCTAGCATTCCTACCATTTACAATATGAACCCAGTCCTCACTACTCATAGATTCCAATTTTATGAGTGTACTGTTTTGAATGAGACGGTCCCTTATGGGCTCACATGTTTGGACACTTGTCCCCAGTTGGTGGTGCTCTTTGGGTAGGTTTAGGAAGAGTGGCCTTGCTGGAGGAGTTGTGTCCCTGGGGTGGGGGTGGGACTTTGAAGTTAAAAGCCTAGTTCACTCTCTGCTTCCTGCTTGTGGTTTAGGATGTGAGCTCTCAGCTTCTACTTCCTGCTGCCATGCCTTGGCTCTGCCCTCACGGACTCTTATCCCACTGTATTCATCCTAGCAATAGAAACATAACTAATACAATTAGTACGTTCAGGCCAAGCATGATAATGCACTCCTTTAATCCCAGTGCTTGGGAGGCAGAGGCAGGCAGACTTTGTGAGTTCAAGGCCAGCCTAGTCTACATAGTGAGTGACTCAGGCCAGCCCAAGCTACATGGTGAGACCCTGTCTCAAAAACAAAAACAAATATGTTTTAATAATATTTACTTGCAATCCTCCAATAAATACTACGGAGACTTCATGGTCATTTATGGACATGTGCTGAGAAAAAATGAGTTATTCAACACATAGTTGTTGTTGATTGTTTTTGCTCTTTTGGTGGGGGTGGGGGGTGGCCACACAGCTCTCAAATAAATCACACACAGAGGCTTATTTATTCTTAACTATGAATGCCTGGCCTTCACTTTGCTTGTTTCAAGCCAGCTTTCCTTAACTTATCCTGTCTACCTTGCCTCTCTGGGCTTTTCCCATTCTCTCACTTCTATACACCTTACTCTGTGGCTTGCTGTGTAGCTGGGTAGCTGGACCCTGGAGTCCTCCTCCTTTTCTGGCTCTTTCTTTTTTCTCTTTTTCTCCTCCCAGATTTCTCCTTCTATATATTCTCTCTGCCTGTCAGCCCTGCCTATCTCTCTCTCCTGCCTTGCTATGGTCATTCATTTTTTTTAATTAGAGCATCAGGTGTTTTAGACAGGCAAAGTATTACAGCTTCACAGAGTTAAACAAATGCAACATAAACAAAAGTAACACACCTTAAAATAATATTCTACAACACATAGTCACAGGCTTCAAGGGGTTAAAGCAAAGGTCTATTAAACAGTAATAAAACAATTCCTGTATTACACAATATCTTTTGGGTAAACAGAAATTATTTAATAATGGAACTTTCATGTCCAATCTGATAAAATATGAATAAGAAAACTCACAAGACAGTCTCACTTATCCCTGCAGAACACACAAAAATGACAAAGCAAATCCAGTAATGGGTACAAAATAGAAAAGTAATAAAATTGATTTCCCCAAGAAATACAAGGACGACAACATTAGAAAATCTTTTAGCGTGGTTCTCTAACTCAATAAATCAGTGTGTTCATCTCAGTAGATTAAAAAAATTTTGATGAACCTCAAACATATTTCTAATGTTTTTAAAAAGAGAAAAGGAAAACTCTTAGGATATCAAGTATAGACAGACCCGCATGCTTGCAGGCCTGGTGGGGCACACCTGAAACCCCACACTGTGTTTGCTGAAGCAGGAGGATTGCCAGTTCCAGTGTGGCTTGGGCTATAAGGGGAGGCTCTTTTTTAAAAAATACAGAAAGCCTGTTTGTTTTCCAACAAGACAGAAAGGTGTGGATTTGGACTGGAGGGGAAGTGGGGAGAATCTTGGAGGAGCTGGGGGAGAGAAAACCATAATCAGAATATATTATATGAAAAATATCTGTTTTCACTAATATAAAAATAGTAAAAAAAATACAAAAGTTGATAGAGTGCTTGCCTAGCATGTACAAGGTCCCAAGTCTGTTCCCCAGCACTATATAAGCTGGATTTGGTGGTGCACATCTGTAAAACCAAGGCAAAACCAAGGCAAAAACCAAGGCTGGCCTCAAATTGCTGTGGGATTTTGACCAAAGAGGCAGGACATCCAGACTGCAGGAAAACAATCAGAATGTGAATGCACAGGCTGAGATGGTCTCTTGTTTGTAAGGACCGGGCAAAATACAGTGAAAAAAGGCTCTTTATGTGAGGTTTTATGCTTTGTCTCCCATATAAGGTAACATCATTCCCTTGCTTATTTTAAAACCTCTAAGTGAGATTCTTAAGATGGTCCAGTTGAGGTGGAAAGGGAGGTCTCTCAGGAGATGTAGCAAGGTCTCTTGTAAGCACTTTGGCCTCTCTGCCCTTCCTTCAAGGTCTCTGGGAAGGCTTAGTAATTGAGGAGTGGGTTACAAGGGAAATGTGGTCAAATTTATGTATACTCCAGGACATTGCTTTGCCCATGTGGCTATTTTCTGATTTTCTTTTCCTTGGCTCAGGGGCCCCAACCACAGAATGACTTTGAATTATTTCCCTCTGAACTCCCAGTGATGAAAGTCTTTCGACCAGAAGTTTGTAGGTACCTACCTCTTGCATATTTGCCCATTCATAGGTTGAGGTAAATTTAGGAAACCAACTACTATGGATAACGACAATTGACTGTGTTTGGAATATTACCTAAGAGACACGTTTTGCGAGTATTTAAACTTCATCCTTTTCTCTCGAGGGCCTTGCTGAATAAGTAGAGGATTCCTTCACCCACTTTCTCCTTGGATGCAACTGGGTGGGAATGGAGGGTGGGACTGCATTCCCAAGGCAGCCTTCACTGAGTGTTTGCTGTGTGTGGTTAACTAGTCATGTGTCGTTGAGAAGAGCCAGTTCCCACACATCTTCATCCTGAGCCAGGGATGATGAAGCTGCAGGTGGAGGATCTAGATAGAGCTGCGGCCAAGGGTCCTTGGAAAATTCCCCATCCCTTTGGCTGAAGAGTGGATGGGAGATACCAGCGATAAACAGCAGGAGTGAGAACATGGTTCCTGCCTGTAAGAGCACAAAGACATGAGCAAGAGAGGCATAAACAGTACTTCCCAATCTATAACCACAGTTATGTTTGAACTGTCCCAGAAGGGGCTGTGGGAAATGGCAGAAAGAAATGCCTGGCCTTCCCACAAGGGTCAATGGGGGAGATACTTAAGTTCAGTCTTGAAACAGTGAAAGGGATTTTAACTCCAGAACTGAGAGGCAGCAGAATTACAGGCAGAGCCGGTGGAATGAGTGGAAACATGATGGCATACCCAGTTTCTGTGTGTATGCATGTGGTGTGGCATGTGTGTGGTTTGATATGTATGGTACATTGTGTGTGAGTGGGGAGGGGTGTATATGGTGTGTATACATACTGTGGATTGGGTGTGGTATGAGTATGTTCAAGGCATTCAAGGAATTTGGACAGATACAAAGGACAGAGAATGCTGTAGATGGGCAAGGGAGTGATGAGTTAGGGGTTTGAACTTTACCTCATGGTTAAGAGTTTGAGCTTTACCTCATAGGCTCTTAAAAGGCAGTGGCAGGCTTGGGCTCTGGACAATCATTCTGACAGCTGAGGGAAGGACAGATGGGGTAGAAGACCTTCTGGAAATATTATTGCTGGTGACAACCCAGCTCAACCTGCCACTCCAGAACAGTATCTCTATGCCATGGCACTTCAACAAGCGGTACTTATGTCTAGTCCTTAAATTCAATCCCGTTAGTCTTGACTGGCCATACAAGTCTCCTTGCTAAACTGGATTCTATAATTCAGTAGGTATGGGTGGGTAGAGTGCTCTGTAGTTCTACCTAGAACACCGAAGTTCTGACCCATAGATCCCCTTTGAGAAACCAGCCAGCACGTCGTTTATATGCTGGAGGAGTCTGGGTTCATTTTGTTTTGTTTTGTTTTATATTGATATCTGCATCACTCCGGAGATTCTGATGTGATTGGTAATGGGCGCAGGTACAAGGTGTGGCTTGTATACTAGGAAGCTTTTCAATTAATTAATTTTGTGTGTGTGTTTGTGCACAGACACATGCTTGCCTGTGGAGGCCAGAGGTATCCTCAGGTGTTATTCCTCAGGACCTATCCACGCAGTTTTTTTTAAAATTTTTATTTATATTTATTTCGTGTGTATGGCTGTTTTGCCCGCATGTTTGTCTATGCGTTGTGTGCATGCAGTGCCCATGGAGGCCAGAAGAGGGCATCAGATCCCCTGCAACTGGAGTTAAGAGACAGTTGCGAGCCAAAATGGGGGTGCTGGAAATTGAACCCACGTTATCTGGAAAAGCATCAAGCACTCTTAACTGCCAAGCCATCTTCTCTCTAGCCTGTCCATTTTGTTTTTGAGATAGAGTCTCTCACTGGGACCAGGGCTGGCCAGTTAGTCTAGACTGGCTGTCCAGTGAACCCCAGAGGTCTTTTGTCTTCGTCCCTCCACCCGCCTAATGCTGGGCTTATAAGTGTATGCTCCCATGCTTGCCTGCCTGCTTGCCGGCTTGCCTCCCTCCCTCCCTCCCTCCCTCCCTCCCTCCCTCCCTCTCTTCTTTCTTTCCTTCCTTCCTTTCTTTCTTTCTTCCCATGGGATATTTTAAAAGTGTCCCAGGTAGGCCGGGCAGTGGTGGCGCATGCCTTTAATCCCGGTACTTGGGAGGCAGAGGCAGGCAGGCACTCTGTGAGTTGGAGGCCAGCCTGGTCTACAAAATGAGTTCTATGACAGCCAGGACTATTGCACAGAGAAACCTTGTCTCAAAAAAAAAAAAAAAAACCAAAAATAAATAAATAAAAATAATAAAAATAAAAGGGGATTATTAGATCCTCTGACATGAGGCTGTACCAAGTTACCGTACAGGTTCTGTGTGTTTGCCATTAATTTCTGTGCCTTTCTGGCTGGCAACTGGGATCCAGGGTCGAGGGAGGGAAAGAAGCAATTGCTTTATCCTGGGATGGCTACTGGAGGTCAGAGTGGGAATTATAACATGAAATTCCTGTCCACCTTGTCCCCAAGTTCTGCGAGCCCAGGGCCCCCTGACTGCCTAATGGTGGGAGCTTCATCTGTCAGTCAAATCATTTTGGAAGAGCAAGGAACAAAACTGTTTGCCCAGGTTCTTGGGCCTTTCCCAGTAAACCTTCTCTCCTTGCCTTCAAGGCTTATTGTAGCATAGATACTGGCCTTAAATTACCCACTTGAGAATGGCGCCAGCTACTGTCTCCCACGCTATATTTTGCAATGAGCCTTGTTATTTCATACACGTTATTTTCTTCTCCGTGCCTTAAAATGCTGGCTAGCACCCAGTGCGATGCTGTGCAGAGGTAGTGAAAGGGAGGGGGTGCCCTTGAGTTGTCTGTAACTGTATAAGAAGTGTCTTCAATGGGTCATCACACTGCCTCTTATTTTACTCTGTAAGAATAAAGGTTTACTGGGCTGGGGAGCTGGCTCTGCTGTGAAAGGCTAAGTAGGCTCACAACCAAAAATATCAGAGTAAAGGTTGTGGAAGCAGAGTTTTTATCATGTTCGAGAAATTTTCTTCTATTCTTCTGCTGGTTTTTCTATTTTTTTTTTTAAATCCCTCTCTCTGTCTCTGTCTCTGTCTCTGTCTCTGTCTCTGTCTCTCTCTCTCTCTCTCTGTGTGTGTGTGTGTGTGTGTGTGTGTGTGTGTGTTGTATATGTCTGATGTGAGTGCAGGCATGTGCATACATACCACAGTGCATGTGGGTAGGCCAGAGAACCACCACTGGTATTGGTCCCCACCTTCCATCTTGTGTGGGGCAGGGCTTTCTATGAACATAGGGATGCGTGTTCAAGGCGAGCTGGACTTGAGCTTCTGAAGACTCTGTTGTCTTCACTTCCTATTTCACCAGGGGAAAACTGAGATTACAGACATGTGGCTTCACATGGGTTCTGGGGATTTGAACTCGGGTCCTCATGCTTGAGAGACAAGCACTTTACCCACTGAACCACCTCTTGCCTTTTCTTCTTTTTTAAAATCATGCATATTACAAAGGTTCACCCAACTTCCCTTTTAATGTATTGAGATGAAACATGGGTAGATTAAAGCCAAGAAATATACTAACACATTTCTAAGGTTACAGTATCCTCACATTTCTTGGGAAAATCTGTTGCTCCTATAATATTTTGTGCTCATTACTAGACTGGCTTGCTAATGTTTGGCATAGTGTTTGCCTTCTGTGGTAATAGGTGAGAGTATCCTGTGATTTTTCTTACTCATCCCTTATCAGATTGGACACTGGACTTGTGAGTACCTGTTTACCTGAGCTTGAGTGAGGCTGGAACTGTCTGGCTCAGGACTGCTTAGCACAGCTTGCTATTTAGTTCAGCCCCTGATGTTTTCCTTGTCTGTAGATTAAATACAATGTCTAAAGATTTATTATGTATTTTATGTATATGAGTGTTTTGCCTATATGATGCATGTCTGATGCCCAGGCCAGAAGAGGTGATTGGATCCCCTGAAACAAACCATTATGTGGGTGCTGAGAGTTGAACTTGGGTCCTCTGCAAGAGCAATCAGTGCTTTTCACCTCTGAGCTGTCTCTCAGCCCATCTATAGATTTTTAACTAATGATTCAAGTTCCAAAGTAACTGTGGTGTTTACTGAGTGCTGCATGCTAAATGTTCTTTAATGTAGTCAATGCCAATCTACTAACATTCTGAACAAACAACTTTATGCATTTCCTTTAAAAAAATATTCATTTTATTTTATGTGCATATGTATGTACACCACCTGCATGCAGGAGCCCACAGAGATCAGAAGAGGTGACAAATCCCCCAGAACTGAATGACAGGTGGTTGTGAGCCACCATGCCGGTGCTGGGAACCGAACCCAGGTCCTCCTTTGCAAGAGAAGAGTTCTTAGCACTGAGCCATCTCTCTAACGTCTAAATTTCTTACTGTTCATGGTTGATGCTAAGTCTGAAGAGGCAGAGATCTCTGTGAGTTCGAGGCCAGCCTGGGCTACAGAGCGAGTTCCAGGACAGACTCCAAAGCTACACAGAGAAACCCTGCCTCGAAAAACCAAAATAAATAAATAAATAAATAAATAAATAAATAAATAAATAAATAAATAAATAAA
>CABHPR010138625.1:0-42539 GCA_902168415.1 Peromyscus melanophrys
TGTGTGTGTGTGTGTGCATGTGTATGTGTGTGTGTCTCTGTGTGTCTGTGTGTGTCTGTTTGTCTGTCTGTGTCTGTGTGTGTGTGTGTCTGTGTCTATGTCAGTGTGTCTGTTTGTGTCTGTGTGTGTGTCTGTGTGTCTGTGTTTATGGCTCTGAGTTTTAAACTATTGAGTGAGTAGTAAACAATTCATTTTCTGTCAATGAGTGCCAATGCAGAGTTGGGAAATTATGGCTAAATAAAAGAATTAGCTTTAGTAACTGTGAGTGAAAACATTGGATGACATAGGATGTTAATTTGTTTTAAGATAAACTTTCCTGGGAGAAGTACCCAGCTAGAAATATCCATGTGTAGAGTAGACAGTCACTACGGAATGAGGGCTCAACAGGAAATCCCCTGCTCCTGGCAGTACCCCCTTCACCTCCGGGTCTAAGTTGGAATGTAATAACGTTTGCTCAGTAGTTTTCAAACTTTTGATAGCAGTCAACAACTTGAAAATGAATCAATATTAAAGAAGTTAAACATGAGAAAGTCATAACTTGTTATCTAAGTACAGAAAGTTCAGATTTTAGAGATTCAAAGTTTGGAGTTTCAAATTGCTAGCAATTTCAAGGTGGCCAGTCTCTAAGAATGTTGGCCCTATTTTGATGAGCTGTGGGAATATCACAGGTTTTTTTTATTTCCATTTTTAATATTTTATTTTAGTGGTATGCTATTGAGACTGTCCTGATATGCAGATATGTAATGAAGCAACAAAAACTTTCCATGTTTTTCCTTAGCCATCTGTAATAATTGTGATTATCTCACTGGTAAGTTACATGACTGACTCTGTCCATTAAAATAAATCTATTAGCGCTAAGATGACTCAGTTCCTTATGAGGTCCCCCACACCTCATTAAATTAAATTTAATGGTTAAAATGGTTTTCAAAGGTGCATTGTAATAATTTTTCTGCTATACAATGTCTGGATATCATGGCGATACATAGGGGAGTGTTTGCCATACCTAACCCCATCACACTGTTCTGGTCAAGAACGCCATTAAACATGATTTTTTTCACTTGTGTCCATACAAATGTATGGAATTCAATTTGCTGCCTGGTTCAGATTTTCACCCCTAGTTCAATTTGCTCAGTTTTATTTCATCGTGCATATAGAATTAACATTTTCAGTTTTATGCCTGGCTCCTTACAAGAAGTTTAGTGTTGAGCATGTGTAAATCAAATGTACCCTGATGGTCACACACTTGTATATGAATAAGAAGAAGCTTATTTATTTGTTGTAAATAGTCAAATAACACAATTTCTTTAGGAGTACAAGTGCTATTACCAACTGATCTTCTCTTTCCTTTAAATACTGGTACTGCTCATTTTTGCTTCCACTGATTGCTTTGTGCCATTTGGATCTTGTGACAAACAAAAGTATCTGAATATTTGATCTTTTAATTGTGGGTGCTTCCTATGTCCTATGGTGACAATGTATAGTACATGTTTACATTTCCTCCAATAAATATTCAGAGATATATTGTTTTTAAATGATCGTTGCAGAACAGATTTTTCAAAGTTTGGTCATCTACTTATGTGTCTATATGTAAATAAGTGTGCAGGAGGAATGATATGTTTCTCCCTGTAAATCTAACACTTCAGTTTACCTGCTTATCTATTCTCCTGATTGAAGAGACAAGAAACAAAAAGAAAAGAAAACAGGAAGACCATCCAAAGTGTCTGTCCATTCATAATTTGAGAATAGTTAACATGAGAAACAATTTTTACTAGAAATAATTTATTTTATTTTTCTTAAAGTTTTCTTTTAATTTGTTCCAAAATACTGCAATGGATTTGAACTAAGTCTTTAAGAACTGCTGAAGAATCACAGCTATAACTCAGTGGAATGCAGGATGAAAAATAATGTTTTAGCTGAAGGCCTTTATGTCTTTTAAAATGCAAATACCTCTCCTTTTGTCTGCAATCAGTCATTTATACATTAATGTGAGTGAATTTATTAGACATCCCTCTCAGGTTAATTTAGAAGAGAGGATGGTACAGATGAACTCAGCAGCTGCAGAGACATGGGAAGATGAAGTATTAAGGGCAGGAGCGTGGAGGATAACTGGGCCCGCTTTAGAGTTTTGCTTAAAGGCAATGCCGTCTGTATTTAATACACTCATTTGTATTTATAAACACACATAAAGAAAATGTCTGCTTAATGAGGAGAATGTGAGTGCATGTTTCAGAATTGTATCCAAATAGTTCACTGTGTCTCAATGGAATGATAATATAATTAAGCAAATTACTTATAATTTTGTTCAACTCTGAATTAAGTCAGCAGTAGAATTCCCAACCAAAACACTGACTGAAAATATTTTGATCTCATGAGTGCTCTCAAAGACTTCAAGCAAGGGAACTGCCTGGAGTCTCCCATTCTGGGCAGCCGGGAGGAAGAACTCGGGGTTTCATGCACCACACTGAGTCTTGTACTTCTGTTTTATGACAGTTCTTTAAATATGGTTTAAATATGTGCAAATGTTTTCTCAATTCTTTTTATGAAGAAGTAATTTCTCTATATTATATGAACTTAGTGATACACTTCTTCATGCCTCCTGGCATACGAAACTCTTTCTAAAGTTGAGAAAAATAAGTATCACTTCCAAAACACAGTAAAAACCCAGCTGACACCTAGTCCATTTGTACAGAGGGGAACCTGAGAGACTTTAGGGCGTACTGTAATTGTTTCCCAGCTGAGAAGAACGTCACAGCTGTCTGTTTTCCACTGCTTCACTAGGTATCTTATCGGTGTAGAAATTGGTGATCTGGGTTCAAAATGTTACCACAGTTACTCTAAAGGCAGCGCCTACTGCTGTCCATAAGTTACTGTGTCTCTCAAACCTCATTTCAGCAGCTTCTTTTTGCAGGAAATGGTGATCAACACAGAGAACCACAACTGGCCAAAGTGGAGAGAAAAAGTGATTGCAGAGCTCTCAGTCCTAAATGGAACATCTGCACGACACTCACTTCTTTCCAAGTCTCAGCCATCATCGCAGGTGGTGGGGCAGAGGACGGAAGAGCCAATGATGGTCCCTGACTATGTAGGAACAGTGTTTTTCAGACATAAATGAACTCACAGTGGCTGGGACAGTGTGTAGGGGGCCCGCCAAAGCTCAAGCCAGATAAATTACCTCCGTGGAGGAGAAAGGGAGGCATGCAGCCCCACCCTAGCTGAGGAATTGTTATTGATAATTGATAGCTACCACCAGAGAGACAGTCTTCTCCTAGAGGCTGACACACTCCAGTGGATGGCCACACACCTAAGAGAATATAGGCAACACTAACAGGACTTTTTAACAAGGGTTCTAAAAATAATGAGGACGCAAAGTTGGGAGGGACTGGAACAGGAGGTGGACCTGGGAGGAGATGTGGGAGAGGATAAAAATACATGATAAATTCTGAAGGAGTTTATAAAACAAATCTAAAAAGCACAGACACACAAAAAAGACAATGTCTGTAATGACCCTGACACACTGAAAATCACAGCTGTTTCTGTATCAAGAAATTAAAGAAAATAAAGCAATAGAAATATTACTATTCAGGAAAAGGGCACATATGACTACTTTTATTAGTACATTTATTTTTTTCCACATTAAGTGTAACACTTAAGAAGTAACAGAATAAATGTTAAACCCAAACTTAGGATTTTGAGACATGTTTGGTTACCGAGTTGCAAAATTCACCAAAATGACAATTTTTACTTTCTAAAATCAACATAAAGGAAAGGCTGTAGTAATTGGGTTTTAAATATTCAGTTGAAAGGTTTGTCAGGACTGTAAGCGCAGTGAAGCCACAGGGAGCAGAGAGCCGAGCACGGTCGATCTTACCCGTGCTTCTCTTACCCCTCGGATGAAAATGTTCAAGAACTGCAGTACAAACATGCATCTCCGATCCACGACCTCCCGGTGTCCCCGCTCCCTCCTTTCTCGTGTTTGAGAACCTGGCTCCGACAGTTCCACAGTGGGAAGGGCGAAATAGGAACAAGAGAATCTTCCCTTCGCAAAAGGTCTGAGAAACGTTGTGGCTGGTGTCTGTGTGGCTTTATTTCAAGCCACAGTCTTAAGGAAAAAGTGAATGGGGCAGTCACGAGGCCAAGCCAGCAGGACGTGTCTAATAGTTCTGTGAAGAGTGACAGAGCCGCACCTTTTCACAGATCTACCTGGGGGAGAGCACAGCCACGAGTCTGAGAATCTCGCAGAGCTCGTGGTGAACGCGGTTCTCAGCTGAGCCACTGAAAATCAGCTTGGGGAAATGTTAGGAATAGAGAGGTGGGAAGAACGTGCTATTTACTGGACTATGATAACAGACTAGAAAAGAAACCTGAAAAAATCCTTACATATATAAAATAGATGCATAATAAAAGTACTTGTAAGTTAAGAAACAATGAACACATTGTACTATATGATAATACATAATTTAGATAATTAGAGGCTTTTTTTTTAGCTTCATCTTACTAAGGCCCTAAGATAATTCTAATAATTAGAATTTTTACCAATAACCTTAAAAATCTACTTGTATTTACAGTGGTATTTAGTATAAATCAGATACTTATGTCATCATTTATACAAAATAATAATTGCATAAATTTTCTACTCATTCATATAGAAAATGCTGCAGACTTTTCTGTATATTTATTCTTCAAAATTCCATTTATGTAATTTTCTACAGTTGTACTGAATTCTTATTATTCTATTATGTTTTAATTGGTTTATTGCTCAAACTTCCTGTCACCAGCAGGTTAGTGTAAGTTTGTCTTATGGAGGATGTGACATTCTTTCCTTCAACCTTTGCATCTTTGTGATACAAAGTTTCATTTAACAGAAGTCATTGCTCAAAGTCTGAACTCAAGCCAGGTACAGAAGAGAATATCAAACCTACCAGCCATTTCACATTTGATTCATCCACTCACATTGAGGCTTTAATGTTACAACCTCTTCAGATTTTGCTTTCGCTACACTGATCTAGTAGAATTTATATTTATGTATTATTTATTTGATAGAATCTGACTGTATAGAACCCACTATTTAGCCAAAGGTGCGTTCAAATTCAGGGTAATCCTCCTGCATTAGCTACCAAAGTTACAGAATTTCGGGGGGAGGGGGGAGTACTCATGCCTATATTAATAAGCTTTCTTTATGCTTAGTGCTATTAATAATATTAGGTATGTTTTTGAAGTTAAAAATATTATAGGCTCCTATACATAAACTATGGGGACTAGCTCCACTTCTGCGTCTTTGATTGCAACATCTATCAGGAATTAGTTGTCATGTCACAAAGTGAACTGTATAATACTGGGGTTGAAAAGTATATTCCTGCAGTCATGTATCCTGCTTTGGTATTCCTTGCTCCCTATTTCTCAGGCATTTTAATGGTTGATATTAACTTCCTGAAAAACAGCAGCAGGTAAAAATATATTGTGATATCAAAGCATTCTTTTATGTATGTTACTTGGAATGGTAATTTAATACAGGACTATTTGAATATTGTATCTTGACTGAAGAGACAAGGGTAAAGTCTTTTAGTAAACAACTGGGTCCTTGGTACAGCCACTTAAACATTGACCAGGCTGAGCCAGTTCCAAAAGAGCTCAGTGTAAGGTGTTTTCTATTTTACTTTTACATTTTCTTATCTGTGGAAAAAAAATCTCTCACTAAAGAAAGACTAGGAAGGAAGTAAAACATAAATAATAGATATGATGTCAGATCCACTGTAATTTAATCATACATATATATCTGAAGGCTTTTCTTTAAGGTAACCTTTGGAACAAGCAATGTAACATACAATCTGGGGAAACCTTACCTTGACTTGCAAACTTCAGCTCTTTGGCATCTGTGAGCGTGGGTCTTTTGTCAGAGCCTTTTTTCTCTATCCTTCGATGGCTTCTTTTTTTTTTAGATTCTCCCCAAAGATTAGATCCTCCATGCATGCTCGGTATATTCAAAATTGCAATTCCTTCCAGAGAGATGTTTATTAAATCTATCTGTACTCCATCACACTAGAGAGAGAGAGAGAGAGAGAGAGAGAGAGAGAGAGAGAGAGAGAGACAGAAAGAGAGAGAGAGAGAAGGTATTTCATCTCTTTTTGATTGCTTATTTACTTCCTTGTTTTTTAATAAAGCTATTTAAATTCATGTCAATACAAAACAGAAAAATGCAGGCACATTAACTAGTTACCATTCATAATTATTAAAAATGATCAAACCACATCACCAATGTATCATACTTTATTGGAAACCTTTGGGAGAGAAACATACACATGTTTTCTTCAACTCCAATAGGCAAATTGTGGGCCGAGGAGGTCAAGTTTAGGAATGCAGAAATTGTTCTGATCATTGCCTCTTTTGAATGATGGATTTGAACTCCTGATCCTCTGCCTCTACAGCTGGCTTAGTTTCCTTTCCTTTTGTTTTTCTTTCTTTTTTTCTTTTCCTTCCTTCCTTCCTTCCTTATAGATTCATAAAGAACAAGTGAAGTCAGTACCAAGAGGAGATCACAGAGACTCCAATTACTTTGGAGTAAACGATGAGCTCACACTGTAAACACATTAGAAATAAAGACAGCTGCCCAGGGGAACATGGAAGACAGGCAAAATTGAGTGAGGGAGATGTCAGGAGGAGCAGCACAAGGGTTCTCCAGACAATGTTACTTATAGTTACTGTGATAATGGAACCTGACAGATGTCTTGTTATTTTTTCTTTTTGCCTTGTAAAAAGTCGCCATATTACATATGAAAAGTAAGTGTGCAAAGCAACTGTACTTTTGCATAGCCAAAGTGGTCAGTTTTTAGAGTTTTTATATTTTTCTGTTCATTATTATTGATAGACACATGTGGAGGATTATGAAGTTAGTCTGTAGCCTTAACATATATATTATTATGTGATGTGTGTGTGTGTGTGTGTGTGTGTGTGTGTGTGTGTGTGTGTGTATGTGTGCGCACACATGCCCATGTGGCAGAGTTCCAGATGCTTGTGACCCAAGTAACATGGGCCCTGGAAATCTAACTCGGGGACTCTGAAAGACCAGTAAGGGGTCTTAACCACTGAGCCTTGTCTCCAACTCCCTCTCCTGTAGTTTTTAAGTGATAACTTGTTTATTTTATTTTATTTTTTGCTTTAGATTTTCCAAAATGATAATCATTATAACTATCTCACATTTTTTTCTTCCATTTTCTATCATAAGCTGAGAAGAGAAGAGATACAACTTGGAATTCTTTCAAAGCACCCTGTTAGGACCAGCATGTCTCTAACAATAGCTCAGCAAAGGATTGCTACAGCCACCATGGCCTACTATAATTAAGTCATCACTAACTTAAATACTAAGTTTAATTCTCATAGAAATCAAGATGCCACAGAAACTACAACAAAATAAACTGAATCTTGTCTTTTTCCACGTTTGCCTCATGTTTCTGAAGCTAGGGCTGCATCGTGTTCACCAACGTAACAATGCAGCGAGATAAAGCAACCCATCCTGAGCCCACTCTGCAGTGGAAAAAACAATTCTGAAAAAAGAGCTAAATTCTCCTTCAGTTTCACTGAAGAGGATCCAGCTCTGGATGATATTATCCATTTTTTTTCCAGAAACAAGTGCATTTTCTTCCTTTTTACATATTAAATTAAGATCATTTCTTTTTACTAAAGAATTCTGCTCCTGTGTATACTCACTCACCACTATATATTCTAGATAAACAGATATTAATTTCATAATTAAAAGTAATCTTGTGTAAATACCCTGCAGGCCTCAATGAATCAAACACATACTGTGTGTCAGGCCTCCCACTGTCTTCAAGTGGAACGCACTGGCTGGATAATTAGATAGTACATATTTTTTAACCTTATTTGCATGCATATTATATCTTTTGCACACTGACAAGCAGCAGTAACAACAAAAGTCAGATTACCACAGGGAATTCCCACAAAGAAGTCTTCATTCCGTATAATTTGCAGCCTAAATTAAAATAATTTGATCTTTGACAAGGATGAAATGTCAAGCAGAAGGGGGTCCTCTACAAGCCACGGCCTGTGGCTTCTGAAAACCGCCTAATTTATGTCAGTCACTCCTTAATACATATTTAAGTATTACACGAAAAAGATGATAAATATGCAATCTGACACCTTTGGTATTTCCCTGCTGTTAATTTATAAAGGTCTGGCTTCCCCCAAACTGACTAAAATCATTTAAATAACAGAAGAATTGTGAAATACGCTGGAGCTGGGGCCTGGCTTCCATTTCCACTCGATATTGAACACAGCAGGTAGTACACTAAGACAATTATGTGACTAGGCCTTAGGACCCTGCTGTGACAAGTTACTTTCAGAATTAGTGAAGGAAGATTCCTTTGTTCATCTGCAGAAAAGGAGAGCGAGCATGCTGCAAGGTCTTTCTTCTGACTAATTGAACTAGTGGAGTTAGGTGAGACAATGGAGATGCACTAGCTTGTACTATGACCACGCGCGTTCCCCTCTTCACAGTCAACGCCATGTGCGGTTTGAAGGAAATGAGTTAGTCATTCTCTGACCAGTGGGGAAAAGAAAAGCAACAACCAGCAACTCTCAAGGAGTCCCGAAGAACTAGGAGCGATGGAGAGCGTGGTGGTTCCTCCGAGTGTAGGACAACGTCCTTAAATAATTAATGGTGTCTAGGAGTGGTCTAGTTTCGTTAGTTCTCGATTGGATCCCAGGCCACCTTTCTCTGTTTGCTTTGACATCATGTCCATTAGTCTGGAAAGCTCCATGCTGGTGCTGATGGGACAGGGGGTTGCAGTGCACTAGTTGAGTTTATGAAAATAAAGCTGAGGTCAAGGCTATGAATGTAAACAAGGAATAAGTCCATGTAGAGAAATGTTCTCACATGCTTTGAAGATTTATGAGTTTTGTAAAAAGTAGGTACAGAGAAAAAAAAGTAAGAGCTCCAAAGCCAAGAGTCTCAGTCTAGTGAATTCTGAATATTTGTGAGTCTAACAAGGTCATTAACCCAACTGTGGAGAGAGCACATATAGGGTGTCAGCATGGAGCCGCTGCGGAGATCTTATCTCCAACACAAAGTACCTAAAGGAACAATTACTTTTTTCTGCCAATATGTATTTAACCTTAGTTAATAAACTCTGAAGAGCTGAGAGTACAGGTTTTAAGTTTGGTGAGATATAATCAAGGATTATTTTTTTCTATAACAAGTCAGCTTTTATGCCAGTGTCAGTGAAAGTTATTAATAATTTTACTCAACAAAGCATAAAACATTGACAGGCAATCTTAGAGCTAGGACAGGAGGGCTGAGACTACCGTGTACAACAGCCCGATGCCTTAACGAACTCAGTTTTCCAGGTTAATGAACAAATCCTATAGCTGATTTTGAATCCATGAGGCTCTTGTATTTGTTAAGTCTTGATATTAGTGAATTATTTTTGAAAAATCTCAGTACTGGTGAAATAAAGCAAATTCTTGGCTTTAACATTTACTATCTTCCTAGTCTTACTACCACCTCCAAAAGACTGAGTGTTCTATGGAATGGACATTCTAATTCTCTCATTGACTTCGGTACATGGAGAAAAACAGAAAACCTGTGTGCCCGATTGCTCTAGTCTCAGGCCCTGACCTCAGGTTGCTGGATACCCTTTATCCCTCCTCCAAAACACAGTAATGCAAACTTTGTTTTTGACATTTTTTCTTAATAATTTTGAAAATTTTCATTGTATTTGTATTTTTGCCTTTTGTAGTAAAGCTAGAAGATAATTGAGTTTCATCAAATTGAAACTACTAATTTTTAAATCACTCTCTCGCCCTCTGCATTTACATGCATATAGCATTGATTTGTTCCCTTTTATTTAATTTTTCTGGCAAATGTGATTATTTTTTCTTTTAAATTATTAAAATATTTAACTATGCAATGAAGATTTTATAGTATATCTTTGATTCATACCGTGTGTATAAAGATTAAACCAGATAATGAGGGTGTATTGCTTAGTACCAGACACAAGGTAAATTTTAATAATACATGTACTTTAGTAGTTATTATGAAGCACTTTCCCAGGATATTTATTTTGTCCCAAACATTTATTCCTTTCAGAAGGAGCTCCCTGCAGGAAAGAGCATTGTAACATAAACATATACTCAGAAAATGACTTGTTTTTGAAGGGGCTGCCAGTAAAACATATAACCATTGCTTGAGGTTCTATTGTTACTGCCATGGTTTATTTCTCATTAGACATTTTTCAAACCATAGTTGGTATGATTTTAGGCCACATAGGAAGCAATAGCAAGCAGAATCAAATTTCCGAACTGTTGATTTCTTATATTTAATTATAAAGTAACCTTGAGGGTAGAAAGTCATATTCTGCTAATATGATAGACTGGATTCATTAAAATGTGAGCAGAAAGGCACACTTGGCATTGCTATCTACACACCGCGCACACACACACACACACACACACACACACACACACACACACACGTGTGCTCGTGACATACAATGATATAATGGCAAGAACACACAGTGCTGACTTCAGTTTATAAATGTTATAGTAACAGTTCCTTGAGAAAACCAGAAATGCAGAACCAGAAAGCCAGGCCAGGAAAACATAAAAAAGTGGGACTCAGAGCTAAGTAGCTCAGCTCTGGTCCAGATTTCTTGAGGAGTTTCCTGAACAATCACCATCCTGATAAGATGTAAAGCATTATGAAGTAATAACACTCATTTTAGCTGTACTTAGAACTTTAAAAACCAATGCTTTCTACAGTTATTTTCATTCAAATTCACACTGCTATTTAATGAAACCTTCTTGAAAATTTTGTACTTTGTGACACACATTGCCCTGTTCTACGGATTAATAACTTTCAGTCTGTACTCAGGGAGAGTTACCAAGGGGCAAAGGCACAGGAAGGCTCAGGGTCTCCAATTACACTACAGAAAGCCTTAGTCTGGCTCCTGCTACAGATTTTCTTTGAGGAGAGTTTTCTTTTTAAGAACGAAAAATGCTTAGGATCTATAATATAAACCAGTTTTATGAAATTAAAGTGATAATTTAAAAATAAATTTCTGTGTACCTAAATAATGACTATATATCTAATGGTACATGGGGGCTGAAGAGATGGCTCAGTGGGTAAAGTCTTGCTTCATAAGCATGAGGACTTGAGTTTGGGCTCCTTGCACCCACGGTTAGATGGATGCACTGTGTGAGCTCTTGCTCCAGGGCTGCAGAGGCAGAGACAGGCAGAGCTCAAAAGCTTGCTGGGCAGCAAGTCGGACTCTTTCTCAATAAAATGAGATGCTGGACAGTGATAGAGGAGGACTCCCTATGTTAACCTATGGCTTCCATATATGTGTGCAATACACATGGACATATATATGAGTATGTATACATGTATACCATACACACAAAACAATAAAATACAAAGTAATATTAGCATGTACATCTACATATACTATTACACTACATATGGTTAAAAGACACATACATTATTAATAATACAGCCTACATTATGAATACTCATGATTACATGATAGACAGATACATATGCCAATGTATACAAAAGTATGTAACATACAAGATAGACTTTAATTCTGACCTTCTGTGAATTAATATGGTTCTGAATAAAGTTTCTCTTTTCCCTAACCATCTAGTCTACTTCTAATATTTAGTCTTATTCTCCAATCATGATAAGAAATAAACAAAAAATGTTACATTGAGAATATTAGTATTTTATATTGTCACCAACAGTAAATTACAAAATTGGGATTTTTGTAGAGCCTAGCCAGGACATTAGGCTATTGTAAACACATAGATTTACCCAAGATTCTAAAGCATAGTGTCCGTTACTCATAAAGTAGAACTATTAGAAATTCAGTACAGAAAAAACACGCATGATGGTGCACACCTTTAATCCCAGCACTTGGAAGGAAGAGGCAGGCAGATCTCTGAGTCTGTAGCCAGCCTAATCTACAGAGTTCCAGGACAGCCAGAGCCACACAGAGAAACTCTGTTTTGACAAACCAAAAAAGAGGAATAAAAAATTAATTGTGGGTATGAGTTGTGTCTTAGATAACTTTCACTTTGGTTCACAATTATTACCTACAAATGTACCTAATATCTTAGGTACTAGGAGATAATTTGTATATTTGTTTTAAAAATTAAAAATGGCCAAGCCAATATTTTTGTGTTCATATCAGCAAATTATTTGTTTTACAATTGTTTCTTTGTTTTATCTTTAATATTCATGCAAAATAAAACTTTTCTTTAGCCTTTAAAAATCCCTCAATATGTCATTTCTGTTTAGAGTATGTCTTTAAACTTTTGAGTGCTACAATGTCTAGATATTTTTGGTAGACCTATTTGTTCCAGATCTTTCTGAGGTATCTTTTCTTATCTTTGCTCTCCTTCTTGGGGCTTTCACATCCTACATCTCTAATGGGGAATAGCAACCTTGTGAACTGAGAAACCTAGCTAATGATTGGAATGGAATGGGAAAGGATATATTTTAAAATTTATCTGTGAAAGTAAGGAAACTTTTAGTGCACTATGTCTTAAAGTTATGAGATAACCATTCCAGAAAATGTATGTGACTTCTTTTTTCAATCTCTCATTTTCATCAAATATTTTTTAATCTGACGTCTTTTTCTTCATGCTATGCACAGTAAACTCTGTTTTCAAAAGTTGTATTCTATATCTATTTTTATATGATATTTAAACAATTCATATCCATACATAAGCTTAATTTCACATAGTGATACATTCATTATGCGTGACAAAGGTTATATTTTATAATCTTGAGTAAACCTATATGTATTGCTAAAAGGATATTTCTTACTAGGGGTCATACCACAACACTAAGAAAGTAAACACAAGACACTTTATACTGTTACAAAAGGGAATCCATTTTTCCTTACTTCTATTTCTACAGATTCATGTAGCTTCTTGCAGGTGGCTGAGAAGGTTTCAGATGTGCCAAACTCAAAATACCAAAATTTGTTCTTCATTCTGCAAAAAGGAAAAAAGCAGCTTAGACAGTCATCATATTCGAAAGGACTGAAAAATTTAACTCTGTCTTGCCTTATATCTTTGTTAGGATTTCTATTGCTGTAATAAAACACCACAACTTCAAACAATTTGAGGAAGAAAGAGTTTATTTTGCATATACTACCACATCACAGTCCATCACAGGAGGAAGTCAGGACAGGAACTCAGTGTGGGAGGCAGGAACCAGCTTACTGGCTTACTCTTTATGGCTTGATCAGCCTGCTTTCTTTTGTACCCCAGGACCACTTTTCTGGGAAATGACACCACCCATAGTGGTCTGGGTCCTCCCACATCAATCACTGTTTAAGAAATTTTGCTACAGACTTGCTTATAGGTATATCTTATGGAGAATCTCAGTTGTTGTTCCTCTTCTCAAATAACTCTAGCATGTGTCAAGCTGACATAAAACTAATCAACATTTGGCTGTTATAATAACAGGCAACATTTGAGGACATGTGATATCAAAAATGCAATGGATAATCATATAATTTCAAAGCTTATTTGTTAGTGTCAAATTGTTTGATAGCCCCTGTAGGGACTACAGGGATGTGCTGATCCTATAGAACCTTGAGTGTCTTTGACTTTTGTATCTGTTGGTTGATCGGATTTTTAAAAGTGGTCTTAATCCTGTTAATTCTTGTGTCTTAAGTGACTTGATTTTGAAATATCATCTCTATAGCCATAAGAAGAAAAAACAGCAATGCTCTGAAATTTTTATGAGAGAAAAGAGACAAACAGTCACTAAGTTAAAACTTTTATATAGCTAGCTATGTGTTCTTTACAAATGGAAAGGATTGAAAGCATAATAAAAAAAAACCCTACATGTTACCATAAAGCTAAAATTTATGAGAAGAACCATTAATTGTTTTAACAGATAATGTATTTTCTCCTATAAACAACAGCCGGAAATCATGCTGAAGCCTGAAAGCACTAAGCAAGAAAGATAATATCCAGAAGCTAAAAGAAAGATATTAAAAAACAGTACCAAATCTTAAAGTAATATTCTATTTCTCTTCCATCATTTGATGACTATATATTTGTCTCTTTTTACCAGGTAATTAAATTCATGATCACTTACTGTAACTCTACAGAGTTTGGTTAGATTTTCTACCTATAATACATTAAAAGTCTTCCTTATGAGTAAATTCAATTTTTAATTATTCATGTTTCTGATAAGAATAGCCTTTAATTAGAAGAAAATAGATATAAAATAGTATACATATTTTCACATATCAAAGCAATAATGAAATTTTGATATAGTATGTGAATATATTCATACATGAATTTCTTCCATTTTTATTATAAATATTGATATGTAACCATTTTATTAGATTGTGAAACATTTTGACATAGTGGTTTTCTGCAAAGGTGTCACTAATTCATTGAATAGTCATTGTTTTGAAATATGACATGTAACTTAATATTGAGCTTACTATTATTGTTTATTGAAATGAAATTTCTGATACAAAGTTACAGAGTATGAAAATAATCTTACGTTATCTAGACACAGTTAGCAATGTTTAGGCTCATATAGGTTTTATTTGCTTACAAAATTTACACAAGCTGTTCTTGTATCAACTACATGCAAGCCATTAAGCTGAAGAACAAAGTTGGTGTCACATTTCATAGGATCTTGGTACCATAAACTTTTACTTTTCTCCAAAGAATATTTTTATTAATTTATGGACTGATACAACATATGTGAAAAAAAATGTAAAGAAGAATGACTAGTGCATTGCAACCTGTGGACCTGTGCCTATGTTCCAATTCACATTAACAATGGCTGAAGTTATGTAAAATTTGAAGTATTTCCCTACTGACTACTCTGATAAAATTACTGCCTTCTATGTGATGAGAAGAAAATATTGGTTTATATAAGATGCCCTCAAGACATCCTTTAGAAACATAATATCTTTGTTAGTTCATTGAGATTTTTACACATAGATAGAATGTATTTTGATCCCAAGTTCTATGTCATTGCTTTTTGGAATTAGTTTTATGCAATTCTAATTGGCAGGTGTAACACACTTGTGGCAGCTCTTTCTCCAGATGTTTGTGGATTCAATTGTTAGTTTGTTCATTTACTTAACAAGTGTTCCATAGGACCATTCACCTCCACATGCTACTGCGTTAAATTCTAACTAAGCAAGTGCAATTGTTCGTGTTAGGTTATGTTCAAACTATGAAGAATGTTGCAAAATTACAGGCGGGTATATAAATTAATAATTACAATGTTAGCTAAATTATATCTAAGTATTGTGTGAGGATTCTTAAATGACTCAACTCATTTTTGCTTCAATGAATATAAAAGGCTTGAAAAGTGGTAGCATATTAATGGATAATTAGTGGAAAACAATGAAAACAAAGAGTTGGGTTCTGGCTTGCTGTTGCAGTTCAGTTGGACATAGCAACATGCTGAATATGGACAACAACTGGGGTGGGGCCTATTTCGAAATATATATGTCAAAAGTAAAGATTCAGAGTGACACAAAACTGAACGAAGCTTATGATCAACGCAGGGACATAGTCAGCTCTATTTTATGGGCAGGGAAGTCTAGGAGCGGAGCCATGGATGATTAAAATGCTGTACTGTTGAAAGAAACATAGTAGAACAGTGCAAATGAAGGCCTAAGCCAATGGCAAGGGGAAGGGAGGAGAGGCATAATTTAAGAGACATGGAAGGAGTGGACTCCACAGCAATTGTTTAGTCTCTATTGTGGTGGTGTGTACTATACCTAGGTTATTTCTGAGTGGGTATACTGGAGCATGAAAGCCCATGGCTCACAATTTTGCAAGTTTTGTAATCTAAATATTATATTGCAGTTGGAAAATTAAATAAACATATGATAATTCCCTTTGGTTTCCGTTCTGCCTATCAAAGTTCATCATACTTTCATGTGAATGTTATTTCAACTAACAACAACAACAACAACAACAAAAAACCACTTAGTTTCACAAAAACTTCATAAGAAACAGAAATCCTGAGAATTTACATTCGGCCCTTATTCACCATATTAGTTAGCATTACTGCTCATGTGCAAAAGCTACTTTAAATTCTCCATTATTACAACCATTTTATGTTTCACTTCGATAAATATATGGAGGCAATAAAGATCACATAGAATCAGATCCACATGACGAATTAAAGGCTGTTAAATTTTATTTTTTAACCAAACTGGTCCTCAGGTTGTAGAAATGCAGAAGAGGCACATTTAGGCATGTACGCCATCTACTTTTATGATTCACAATAGAAAATGATTCGAATAATTCAGACTCGGACTGGTGAGAGAAATCTCATCACCCTGGACTTGAGAATATGGGAACTGAACATTCACTGGTTGTGAAATGGTCACATAGAACCAAATTTATTGCACATTTGGACAGGGTTTATAACTCCAGGTAAGGTGACATATGCCTACAAAGTCCACATGCAAAAGTTAGGCATGCAATTATACTTTTAATTAGTGGATGAAGTATTTTTTCCAATGAATTTAATTGTAAATCTGCAATTAACATTAAAAATGCTTGGTTACCAGATGTTCAGGTAAAACAAACTCCCATTTACCAGGCATTTTCTCACTAAGAGTGATTTCATCTTTTACGTATCTTCAGAGAAGTGTGAGCTATGCAACATTTTGTTGAAACAAAATTGTCTGGGTCATTATGAAATTTAGTCAATATTTAGTTCTACAAGTTTTTTAACTTTCAACTATGTAATTCAAATTCTAGCAATATATTTCATTGGAATATTTCTAGCTTTCATACTTTTTTCTTTTCTTCCTTCCTCCCTCCCTCCCCCCTTCCTCCCTCCCTCCCTTCCTCTCTTTCTCTTTCCATCTCACACTTTTTTCAGCTTTTCAGTAACATAAATGCTCTGAACACACAAAACCAAATAGAACACGAAGTGCCAGAGCACTTCTGCAAAAAGTGTCCCGACGTGCTGCGCCACTCATGGTGGCTGTTTCTAACAAGGCTACTCAGTAAAGGGGGGGAGGAAGTAGCCGTTTGTTTATCTTACAGAGGAATCTGAGTCATAAATACACAGAAAGCTTGATTTGGTGAGTTATCCCTAAAGGTCATGTTTGGATTGTACAGGTGTGATGGTTATGTATTCAGTGGGAATGCACAAAGTACAAGGACATTGTTTACAATATATGCAGCCAAACGTCTTCCAGGAGGCATGTGTACACTTTTCACGGCTATTTAAATGATTCAGCACATGCAAATCTAAATCAGTCTTGATCTCTGATGTTAAACCCAGAAACATCATGTCCTCAGTAACTTAGTTTTCACATGGAATCAAGTCAAGTATGTTCTTCACTTTTACTTAAGGTGCTCCAAAAATTCATATCATTCTTTTTAATTTGTTTCACCTTTTTTCCTCTTCCTGAAGTATCCCAACAATCACTTTAAACATAGAAAGGGTATTCTCGTGAAGGACAAGGATGTTAACAATGAATAACTTGATTGGTATCCTAAGTTCTAGGCTTCCAAAGCCACCCACTACCCTGGACGTGGCTGACCATGCTGGAGAAGAGACACAAAGCTTGATTGATTTACAGTCAGATGGTAAGGGTGTAAAGTTGCAGTTATAGCGGGGAAGCAAGTCACTTTTATTTGTTTTCACTGCCAAGAAACTCTACACTAAACATTGGCTACAGAATTACTCATATATTCCCAAACATAGCAAGCAATTATTTAAAAAAAAAAATACACCGTGAGTCAGATGGAAGCCCCCCCTTATTTAACTAGTGACTGGGCAGTGTCTAGAAAGGGCAGTTTAGAGAAGCGAGTGCAAGCCAGAGCAGCAGCTGTATGTCTGTCCGCAGGGCTCCAGACCTCGTTAGTGCAACAGCCCTAGCAGAGGGGCAGCAAAGAGAGGCACAGGAATGGGTGCGGCACTGAATCCCAAGGCCCACAGAGGTTCATGGATTTGAATACTTCGTCCCTAGTTGACAGAACTGCTTGGAAGGATTAGAGGGTATGGCCTTGCTGTAGGGGAGGTGCGTTACTGGGGACAGGCTCTGAGATTTCAAAAGCTCACATCATTCCCAGTTACCTCTCTCAGCCTTGTAGCTGTATCTCAAGATGTAAGCTCTGAGCTACGACTCCATCACCATGCCTGCCTGTCTGCCGCCGTGCTGCTTGACATAAGGGTCCTAGACTCACTCCCTAAAATTGTAAGAACTCTTCTACTTATTGCCTTGGTCATGGTGCTTTGTCACAACAATTGAAAATTAATTAAGGAGGTATTTTATGTTTCTTCTCACTTTTTAAGAACACTATTTAACATTCAAAGATGCATATATCATTTGATCATATCTACCCCAAATTGACCCCTCCTATCTTAATTCCTCTCCTATCTCCTTTACCACTTTCCTCTCTCAATCCCCTCCTCTCCCGCCACCAAGTACATTTAGTTCTGCCCCTTTGGGCATGGGTGTAGGGCCATTAACTGGAGCATGGGTTTGCTCCTTCTTGAAGTCTCCTGGGAAATCAGTGCTGCCTCTAGCAACATCCCTGGGTTAACAACTAAACCCTGGCCTACTCAAATGAAATCACAGGCCTTTGTTTTTTGTTTTTGTTTTTTTGTAAATTGGCAAAAATAAATATACCAATAAATAATTATAAAAATGCCATCCCATTTATGAAAAGTAGAATAAAAGGGGACTGTTCCTCCGAATTCTAAAAATCGTAGAATTAATACTTAAGCATATGAAGGTCATATGCCACTTCTGCAATTGCTACCCATATGAACATAGCAGTGAGACAAGTACCTTATCCTCTGTCATTCTAAACTGTGTAAAGAACACCACTCTCTGTAGATCCTCAGATTTATTTTTCTTTGCCTACAGCAAGTTATGTCCTTTCCAACAAGAGACTAATGGTGATAGCAGTCCATGGAAGAAGCTCTACCATGACTACAGCTGGGGCATGCTACAGTCTCACCAAAGAGAGCAAATAAGTCTCAGGTTGCCAGACAACAGATTGAGATGTGGATTTCAAAAAATTATGGATAAAAATGCCTCTATCTCAGCCATAAGATGTGCTTGTTGAGTCCCAGGGAGACAATGAAACAAGCTATAGAAACTTCAGGCAGATTCATATAATACTCCATCTTGACTTATAAAAAAAGACGAATGTTATACAAATGTAATTTTTAACTTGAATTACTCTTACAAGACTCAGGAAACTTTCTCATGTGAGTGTATGAAAAATATGCTCTCAGAAATAAGGTATTTTAGTGTTTTAAGAATTCTCTTTAAAATATAATGTTTATGTAATAGTGCATATGTGTAAAATTCTTTGGTTTATGAGGCTAAAAATCAATGCTCCTCTAAGTAATCTTTTCTTGTTTTTTTGTCATATATTAGATCTAATTAATAAAGTGAAATTAAGAACAATCAAAGCAGTGATGTTACCAAATCATCAGAGAGGTACATAGACACAGTCAATACCTTGGAGTGCTGATAATTTTGTGATTACTTGAAACTAACTATATAACATGTTTAATCAATGACCAGACATGTCTAGAACTTTCACATTTAAATCAATGCTTTCTCATAATAAGCATGAATTTATGAAACTAGTTAGGAAGAGTAAATATAATTTTATGATAGGAATAATTACTTTTCTTACTGAGCACAACACTGTCTTACTGAACCCAATGAGGTGTACAAGTGATTCTCAACATTTCACAGAAAGTAGCCAATCCTATTTAAGAAATTCCCGAGTTCTCTTGTCCCTTCTGAAAATATCTCTCGTTGAATGAGATAGCGATTGTAGCATCACCTGGAAACATGCCCTGGGTTATAAAGAACATGGTGAGACAGGTCAATACTGGATGATACTTGTGAAAAACCCTAAATGAAGTGGTGTTATTGCCATGCAATGCCATTTTCTAATTGTGACACTCTGTAGTAACTGAAAGAACATAGTTAAAATGAAGGATTTGTATTCACCACATTTCCTTGTGTTTATCTCATGAGTGGATATGCAAAGATCTCTGAATCTACTTTCCTTACCTAAATTTCTATTTTCTCAAATTTTCTTAGCATTATTTCCACATGTAAACATTTGAAATAATCTTGGAACTCCATCATAAAACACCCATTTTTAATGTAGCCCCAGTTTGCCTGTGATGCATTTATTGTGGTCAGTGAGTCCATTGTAGAATAGCAAGCAGTTATTGAGACTGTAATAGTATAGTAAGAGATGCCTCCTACGGTACACTTGCTCACACCCCTTCTACCAATTTAGAAAGAGAATGACCTTGCAATATTTGCACTAATAAAGTATCATGTGATGTCTGAACTTCGGCGTGGAGATAATTAAGTTATCTTCTAGAAATCAAAATAGGAATGCATACAGTCCAGCCAAAATTGACAACTAAATGTAAAAAAAAACCCTATTTGTATATTTTATGTATATGAGTGCTGGGTCTTCATGCACACCAGAAGAGGGAATCAGATCCCATTACAGATGTTTGTGAGCCACCATGTAGTTGCTGGGAATTGAAATCAGGACCTCTGGAAAGAGCATCCAAGCTATTTTAACTTCTGAGATATCTCCTCCAGGCCCTAGCTATCTCAGGCATTTCTGGGTCAGGTAAAAACCTGGCCCAAGGAAATCTCCCAGAAATCTTCAAGGATGAGCCCAGTTAAGACTCCTAGCAAAGGGAAGTTCCCAGGAGTCCACAAGGATGACCCTAGCTTAGACTACAAGCAATAGTTGAGAGGGTGCCTGAACTGGCTTACCCCAGTAATCAGATCGGTGAATACACTAACTGTCATCATAGAGCCTTTCTCCAGTAACTGATGGAACCAGATGCAGAAATCCTCAGCCAAACACCAGGCCAAGCTCTAGGAGTCCAGTCAAAGAGAGAGAAGAGGGATTCTATGAGCAAAGGGCATCATGATGGGGAAACGTACAGAGACAACCAAACCAAGTTAGTGGTTACTCATGAAATTTAGAGCAACACCTGTGGAGCCTCCATGGGACTGGACTAGGCCCTCTGCATGTGGGAGACAGTTGTGTAGCTTGATTTGCTTAAGGGGACCCCTGGCAGTAGGCTCAGGGTCCATCCCTTGTGCATGAGCTGGCTTTTTGGAGCCCACTAGCTATGGAGGGACATCTTGCACAGCCTTGATGCAGGGGGAGGGGCTTGGACCTGCCTCTACTGAATGTACCAGGCTCTGCTGACTCCCCATGGGAGGGCTTACCTTCTTGTAGAAGGGAATGGGGTGTGGGGTGTGGGGGGGAAGGCTGGAGGGGAGGGAGGAGGGAAGAGGGAGATCTGTGATTGGTATGTAAAATGAATAAAAATTTTCTTAATTAAAAAAAGACTCCTAGCAATAATAGATACATAGTCTAAACTGGACATCTCTTGTGACCAGGCAAGAGCTCAAGTGAAGGGAGTGGGAAACCAGCCCAGACACATAAACTTTAACCTACAGTCTCTTCTCCCTATGGGATGTGCTGGAGTAAGGGTGGCCTAGAGATTGAGTGAGTGGCCAACCAATGACTGGTCTAGCTTAAAACCCATGCCAGGAGAGTAAGTCCACCCCTGACACTGCCTGGAGTGCCAGGTCCCACAGCCTGGTTGACCTAGAGACCTAAGATAGAACTAAACAGGGCTGGAGGAAAAAATGTCAATGTAATGATGCCTAACAACATTCTCTTATCCTCAGAGATTGGTGCCTAGCCCAATCATCATTAGAGAGGCTTCATCCAACAACTAACAATATTCTGTTATCCTCGGAGATTGGTGCCTAGGCCAATTATCATCAGAGAGGCTTCATCCAGCAACTGATGAAAACAGATGCAGATTCAGAGCTAAACATTAGGCAGAACTCTGGAAATCCTGTAGAAGGTGTGTGTGGGGTGGTGGATTACAGGAGCCAGAAGGGTCAAGGACACCCCAAGAAAACTCAAAAAATCAACTAACCTGGGCTCACGGGGGATCACAGAGACTGAAATAACAACCAGGGAGCCTGTACTGGCCTGACCTAGGCCCTCTGCATAAATGTGAGAGTTCCTGTGGGACTCTTTGTCAGTGGCAACAGGGAATGTCTCCAACTCTTTTACTGCCTTTTAGGCCCCTACTTTTCATGATGGGTTGCCTTGCTCAGCTTTAATGCATGGGGGGGGGGGGGGGGGGTGCATTGCCTTGTCATACGGCAACATGATATGCCCTGTTTCGTTGATATTCATGGGAGAACTGCCCTTTCCTAAACAGAAATGGAGGAGGAGTGGATGGGAGGGGAGTGGGAACAGAGGGGAGTAGCACTTGATGGGGAAGAGAGGAGAGAGGGGAAACTGAGTTTGGGATATAAAATAAATTAATTAGCCGGGCGGTGGTGGCGCACGCCTTTAATCCCAGCACTCGGGAGGCAGAGGCAGGCGGATCTCTGTGAGTTCGAGGCCAGCCTGGGCTACCAAGTGAGTTCCAGGAAAGGCGCAAAGCTACACAGAGAAACCCTGTCTTGAAAAAACCAAAAAAAAAAAAAAAAATTAATTAATTTTTAAGATTAAAATTATTTGTGTCACTTAAATAGAAAACATGGGTATATTATTGAAAGAATCATCATATTCATAAGTTAATGTATTTAAAGCCAAAGAAGAGGGCGTTATGAACGCAGCAATTAGCAAGTCTGGGTTTTACTCTGGACATCAAGAGCCATGGGTGTGCTCCTTTTCTGATGAGACAAGAATTCACTTATTTGATATTTGGATTTCCTACCTCAAGTGCTAAGACATCAAAATTGTATTGGTATACAAAGTCTCATAGGTCTTTATTTGAAACAGCACATGCATTTTATGAGGAAAGGTATATTAACTTATTTTAAGGGAATGGCAATAAATGCTAGAGAGAAGCTATAAATTTGTACATGATAAAAGGAAAGACTTCCTTATGGACAGAGATTGAACAGGCTTTCCAAAGGCTCTGGGTAACAAACTTCTTCAGCTTCTATCTCTTTGCTCTGATTTTGTAGTCACCAAGCAATATGAAAGTTAAATTTGGCTTTGCATGGATTTTGAAGATGATATTTTGAATTTTGAAATTGTGCATTTGGGTTATCATCATTTCCTCTCCATTTTAAGTGGTATATAAACTTCAATGTTAGTGAAACTGTGAAAATGAGTGAGAGAGGCTCTGGTCACTTTTAGGCTCCTGGACTCAATTACTTGTGGGTATTTACAAAGGTGCAGACACGTGATCACATCCCTGACGCATGTTCTCTGCAGAACCTCTAGGGAGCCCAACAGCCATCCTCCGCAGCAGGCAATAGATGGATGATGGTGATGGAATAGGCTGAGCTAGGGAGGGGGATCACAGCTTGCTTCACCCTCTCTTTTCTATCACTCAACAACTCACTTGCATGGACTTTCTTGGTTCTTTCTTCCTGTCCTATTTATTGGTCTTAATTCAATTCACTATCAGTCACTAGTGAAAAAACTGTTCAGTTTTATGATAATATAGTTCAACAGATATTTACAGGGCACTTACTAAGTTTCAGAGAAATGAGTTAAGTGTAGATGTTTCAACTGTCTAATAAGATTTCCTGCCTCAGTCATAAACAACTTCACAACTAGAATACAAATTGATGTGTGACTTTGCTTCCACCAATTATTTGAAGATGTTCTCTATTATTAAACAAATAACTTTGCTTAATAGCTAATGCTTAATTTCTTCAAATTTGAAACTTATTTGAAACAAGTTGACTGAGTAGTGTCAACACAGTACGGTTACCATGACAAATAAAGTTGTGTATATGTATTTATATACACACAGGAACACAGTCACACACATAGAGTTAGACACATTTATATGCATAGATACATGCACACACACATGCATACTTATACACACATAATACACTTACACACACAAACACACTTGCTTTCATCACTGGAAAACCAATACGTTTCTATTACTGCGAATCATGTTAATTCTATAATCTGTGTCATTAGACTCGACTTTACTATACGCTGCAGTATTTTCATGTCGCTTCTAACCAAGTTTAATGTTACATTTTGTAAAACTTAACAAAGTCAAGCAGCAAAATCACACCCTCTGCCCTCTTCACACATTATTTCCCTTACTTGTATTCTGTGAGAACTGCCACAGTTTCGCAACTTAAAAAATACTTCTAATAAAACTTGTTTCTATTCTCTGAAAATTAGTTAAGTGTTTTCCTTTCGTTTTCCTTCACACATCAGCAGTCTTTTTCAGGTTCCCTAAGAAGAAGCACAGCTTTGCATTTTGAAAATGCTGTGATCCTTAAAAATTCTCTGACACTGGAACTAAAAAAGAGGACAATTCCTTTTCTATGATGCCATGAAGAGCAGTTATACAAACATTAATTATCTCACAAAAATGATAAGCTGTAGGGATCAGATTACTTGAGTTATATTGAAAGTATTGAGATTTTAAATCAAACTGAAGAATTAAGTAGCCCAACACATGAATCAGTACAACCATTATTGCTTAGATTACATTTTTTGTCACTGATTTACATCATGAGGGACCTGGATAACTCCCTGAATATCATGTTCTGTTCTTGTTTCCATCGTGAAGCTATAATTTAAATAAAGTATTCAGGCTGACTTGTACATAAACTAATTGACAGATGTAGTCAGTCTCATCTTGGGATTAATCATGTGTCAACACACTCAAACACACGTGATGTGATTCTAAGATAGGCATGAAGGGGACATTCCCTTATCTTTCCTTTGCATGGTTTCTGTTGTTGTATTTAAAAAGCATTTCTAGCCAGTATAGTTTTTCTCCTGTTTAAAATTGTGTCTGTAAGCGGTTAACAAATGGAGATCAATTCTGGTGGAAATCATTTATTTAAAGATAAAGCTGTTTTCAATAAGCATTTCAGCAAATCACCAAACTATAATTACTTTTCCTATGTTAAAACACAACAGCATGTTGCATGGATTTCTACCAGTAAGATGTCATCTGTTTTTCTATAGAGTCAGAATGAAGTGGGAACCTTGGCCACAAAGAAGTCCTGAGACATGAATCTAGACGCAGATTTGAAGTCATCACATTCTGAATATTAATATCTGTTTATTGATAGTTACTCCTTTTGAGATGCTTCCTGACTGATCAGAGTATATAGAGTATATAGTGAGAGTAATCTACTGGCATTTTGAGCCCATCAGTAAGAAAATAAAATTCCAGAGACTCTTTTGGTATGAGCAACGCTTAATAGTCACAAAATAACATTCAGAATATTCTTATTTATATAATTTTTTCATGTCTTGAAATCTTGCTGAAGTTCCTATTAGAAATCTACAGGCCTATACATGTGAGCAGGGTCTTTATTTCTACATAGCTGTTTCAATAGGAATTTGTACCGAGACACTTGAAACACATGACAATTAAAGCAATATCCTTAGGAAAATGAAAGAGAACTACAAGTAAAGAAAACTTAATCAGTGTTCACTCACACATCTCACACATTCACTCAATGAATGTTAAATAATGTCTCGTTCTGCTTCAGGCCCTGGTATAGTGCTCAAAATTTATGAATGATCAAAATAAATATTTTTTGCCATAATATTACTTTTAGCCATTACTCATTTAAACACAATGATAGATCGGTTATTAACACTCATAATTAATGAACTATTTCTTGTGCTTATAGCAGGTTGAGTCTGCAATAGACTACCTTCCCAAAGTTCATGAAACATACCAGGCAATTCAACCAACTCCCAGAATGCTTATTATAAGTGCCAGTCATATTTGCAATTACTTCATTGTTACTGAACAAACCAAAAGAATATTTCAAGAGCTCAGATTCATCCTTTCCCTAAACACTTAGTTCTTTGCAGTGGGACTGTTCTACTTCTGTCTTCCAGAGGCAAATCTCTCTCTACCCACTGGAATCTAGTATAGTCTTGGGGTTTCACCAGGGAAATGATGCAGAAATGATATTCCAGGGGTCCAGATCTTAGGAGTCAAAGGATTTGCTAATGTCAAGTTCTCTTTCTTGGAACACGGTAGAAACTTACATGGTAAAATTCACAAAAGAAACTAATTTGGTGATGAATACCAGACTCCTGCCTTGGGCTCATCTCCCAGTTTACTCTCAGCTAACCACAGACATGGGTACCAATTTATTCCTACTTCGAGCCATTGTTTGGTGTGGGTGATGTGGTGTGTAATTACAGATAAAAGACATGAAAATGTATTATATGGCAGATACTGTGTGGATAGCCTATGTTACTATCAGCATGGCTTCCATAAGCTCGACCTATAGTCTCTACCCTACAGTATAGAATACTATGACACTATATAAACTTAGGAAAAATAAGCATAGAACACAAAGAAGTTATTGTTCTTGGGAAGGAAATACATTTCCTTTACCGATAACTGTAAGTACAAAGGTCCTGTGACAGAAAGGAACAGATTTCTAAAGACAGCTAGGAGAAAAACCTGTGAGCTGGGAATAGAGTGTTAGTCAATAGGGCGATAAGGACTTGCCAACAGGCGGGGGACAGATGTGAGATCTAGCTCACAGCTTCTTGTGGAGGTCATTGTCAGTAACAGTGCTTATGTGAAACACACAGAACACATTACTTCTTTGTAACTATGCCATTTGTCTTCTAAAGGCAAAATTTGCATAAGCTTTCTCATGGTGGCAAAGCTGCCCTAGAAGTCAGCAGCAACAGTGCTGCTTAGAGTCATGCCTAGACTTTTACAGAGAAATCCTCAGTCATGGCTAAGTCACCGAAACAAACCCGATGATGAACCTGAGTTAGAGAGGTGACCTCTGGGTACCGTTATCTCTCAATGGAACAGTTAGACCTTCCCATGAACTGTGATAGGTGGTTACAAATAGTAAGGCATCCACGTAAAGAACAAGACTCTGCAGTCAGGACAGCTGCTGCTCTGTGCCGTCAACTCTACCAAGCCTCCATAACAAAATTCATGGGTTGATGAAATGTCTCCAATTCTAATATTGTTCCACATAAAAGACAAGTGACTAGTAGAAATTGTCTTTGCATTATTTCTACTGGGAAAAGAGTCTTGCTTTTGTCTAAGATCTAAAAATTTGGGCAAAGAAATTAGCAATCCTATTTCCCTCCCTTTGCTTAACAGGCTCCCAATAAAATAAATGGCCTCTAGTCTTTTCAGCTGACCCAAATAAGGATGTGTTTGGGGGAGATTGTTATTTTAAGTAATAAGCTCTTCAAATAGGCAAGTGGGCAAAAACTAAAGACAGAGAAAGAAGAAAAATTCTGAGTTCTTTTTGTTACATTCAATTGTCACAATAGAGTAATTTTCTCTCATCCTCCATAAATCTATCATTTTGCTAATACTATGTAAAATCATTTTCATTGTAGCACATAATATATATTAATAAGCTACTAGACTTTTCCTCATATTCTACTTTCCTTTCCACTTTAGATTTAACAATCATATAATAATCACTGTTCAGCTTGGGGATGAATCATACGTAATCATGAGGAAGTGGCTGCGAGGGAGATGCCGCCCAGGAGAGATTTAATCATAGGAAATGGCTGACTTTTTATTTCCAACAACCATCTGCACTCATGGTAAATCAGGTGCTAATGAAGCCCAGACCCATACTGCACAGGAGCATAAATCATAAGAACCAAAAGTCACGGAGCAACAGACCTCAGAAAAACAGAATTTTCTAAGGAAATGTACCAGGATTATCATATAGAAGGTCACCATCTGTAAATGTGTCACATAAATGAATAAATTTGGTGGTTATAATGGCACATTATGACAGTGGCTGCAAACATCAAATCTTTACATTACTTTTGAAGCTCATCACTTTTAAATATTATGATCATTTATGGTTTCACATCAACTTTTAGACAGGCAACATCTTGAGGGTAAGGGCTCTTCAAGTCAGTATATTGTTAGCTCTTCTCCACTGCACTGCATTTAATTCACTCATTATTTGCAGCCTAATGATGAGAATAAAAAATATCATATTAGTGAACTCTGCTTTAGATGGGAACTACTTCAGAATTCATCTTTTTTCCCTCAGTAGATGGGAAAAAACCACATCTAGCTTGGAAAGAATTGGTACCAGACAGAGCATTTGATTCAAGTACTGTCTCCTGAGATTCAATCAGTATGATACATCTTTTCAGAGGCTTGTTCCTTAGTCATCAAAACCCTTAGCTTTATGCATTTCTCAGTCACAATGGGGATGGGATGCACAGTAGGAATTAGAATACAAGTAGGGGGCAATCTTGAGGTTGCAAGTCTACAATGGTTAAGTCAAACCCCATGTCTCTAAAGCAAACTTGACAAAATAGCTACCAATTTCTACATTCTAGTACAAAAACTATTTCTATACTTGTCATTATTTGTGGTTACATTGTTAGCTGTTTTAAAATAACACAGAAGTAAGGGCCTAAAATCACAGACAAAGCCCAGCCTGTAGTCTCTTTTTGAACACTTAAGGCAGAGCTGAGTCCACAGTTCCCAACCTAGCTTTCCTTGGCCTCAATTTCTCCACCCATTTCCATGTACACAGAAATCCCAGAAATGTCCCATTAAGTCTTTTCTCTCATTTTTGTAAAGGCGACACTAAAAAGAAATGTAGTTTCTGAGGTTGACTAGTCTATAAACAGCTTTAGGAATTCCATGAGGTGGTTGCATAGATCAGTACCTATCCTTGAGTCACGGATACATAGTCAATTTGATGAAGGTGCCATTTCTCCCTCTTGATAGCCACACATGAAGTCCAAGTACAGGGTTATATTTCAATTCCTGGAGTCTGAGAGGCTTGACATCTATTCCGTAACTAGGACTATGTAAATTCAGGTCAACATTCTGTTGTATTTAGATTTACGAAAATAAGGTAGAGCTTGGTCCTACGCATTATGCATCTGGGTTACAGGCTTTATTTTATTTCTCATTCAAAGATATCTGCTATCCATCTGGAGGGAGGTTACAAAGGATTGTAATCCCAGCATTTGGGATGCTGAAGGCTACATAGCATGATTGGTCTTTAAACCTGTCAAATAGGCCAGTTTTGTTGTACACACTTGGAATCCCAACATTTGAGAGATGGAGGGAAAAAGGTGGAAATTCAAGTTCATCTTCAGATACATAGAGAATTTGAGGTCACTGTCCCAAGAAAACAAAACAAAATAAAACAAACAAAAACAAAACAAACAAACAAACAAAACTGGGGAGGGAGCCCTAACAAAGCAATTGCTTGATTCCAGAGTTTATCATGTTAGGATTAAAAATACAATTTTTCAATCTGTGGTTGTATGTACGTATCATCCACATTAAAACAGAAGCTGAAAGACAGTCAGATGTTATGATATAATGTGTCCATGTGAAGCTGTTATGCAGACTGTATGCAGAGAATGTTCCTCAGTACTTACAAGAAGTTTGCTAACTTGTGGTGAGTGAGTTTTAACTGGTAACAGCTTCTGAGTCCATCTCCTTCCTCATGAAAATCTATCTATCCTCCAGGTATTGGCATTTGTCCTAGAAAGATCGAATCCACTTGAATGATCATTTTATATGTGTTTTACAACATGTTATTTTCAAACTCCTTTTTTCTCTTTCATTTATTTTAATGCATGGCAAAGAATTGACAAGTCTTTATTTCGTAATTTAAATTATTTTCCTTGAAGTCAAATCCATTCTTCTCTCAGTTCAGTAGACAAACAGCACTTGAGAGGGATTTTATGGTACCTGTTATTGGCATATGATTGAAGATTTTTATATAAGAAATTATTAAGTTGAATTCTAGTAAAAATTAACAGTCTTGATGCTTTCTTCAAAGATTTTTTCCATGAAGAAATATGCTTTCATTTGCATAACTTATTGTGTTAAAGACTGTAGAAAATTCCTTGAAGACCAACTGTGAAGGAAGTTGCAATTTGTCATACAGCTTTAAATGCAAGTGCATCGTATCTTATGGCAACATGTAGCAGACGAGTCCAAGAGAAGCTGCCAAAGCCCTGCCACAGCAAGCCTCAGCATCACCGGGCGTGGCGTGGCGTGGCTTGTCTGGTGATAGTTTGACTTTAAGGGCAGACATACGTAATAGGACTAACTAATGGTGACTTCTCAGAGAAATGAATAGCTTCTAAATATAAATTAGATTGGCATTTATTAATCTATTACACTTAACCACATTGTTTTAGAGGTGTATGTACTTACTTAGAAAGCATAAATAGTATAAATGGGTATTTTTTCCCAAAATCTTTCCCTCTAGAAGCATGTATTCAACAAAGCCCATTAAGTATGGCCAATTATTTGTCCACACCCACTTTTCGTTCGTTCTTTCTTTCTTTCTTTCTTTCTTTCTTTCTTTCTTTCTTTCTTTCATCAAAGACATTACCACTGCTTGTCTTCATTATTTCATCAGTGCAATTTGAAAACTCTCCCTCCTGGAGTAGGGTTTTATTTCTTGGTCCTTTCCTGACAGAGACAGAGCTTCAGCTCATTCATATTACATAAGATAGTATCAACTGTGATGCGGTCATTTCAAAATGGGAACACTTAACTGTCAAGTGAGGTCCTTCAGAAGTGTCTTTCTTCTTTGTACTGAGTGGCAAGGTTTGGGTTAGTGGCTCTACTGCTTATTTGGAGCCTTGACTCCACATCATGGACAAAGCTGGCCAGCTCTTGTGAGGAGCATGCTGCAGGGCAATGGTCCTTGGAGGACCTGAGTCACCATCCTTCCATAGCTGTTTATTACCTCAGCAGAACACTCGTCGTGTTCAAGAGAGGCTTTAATCCATTTTCTAAATACTTATTTACAAAAGAATCTAGTTTGTTTCTTTAAATCTCTTAAGCACACTATAGAGTTAAATACAAATGATTTAAAATTGCAATCATAAGTACATATATTTTGAAATGTATTTTCCAGTGCATTTTGCAGTGCTAGTTCTTTGCCCCAAATCAAGTTTCAGTTTAGTAATTAGTTTAGTCAATTTTATTAAAACTCCTACTGTGGAGGCTTCTTTACACTTGAGCTAGTGGGAGAATGAAGTTGGTTTCCAGATGGGGAGAGAGGTAACACCGCCACTCACTGCCCACCCAGTGCTTCCCTTGGCTGGCACCATTTCCTTATCCATATTCTCTTATCCACCGTCTCAGACTTACCGCATAGTGTGAGGGCGCAGGTCATCAGCATAGGCTGTCTTGATTTCCACAATGGTGCACGGTTGCTGTGCTTTTTTAAAAATGTATTTCCCTTTGGGGTCTTGCTTTCCTTTTTCAGAAATTCTTGCCTAAACTACAACCTACTTTTTACCCTAATAGGGGACATCTCAGCTGTAGTCCCCTAATGTGGTTAAGTGGCGTGCCACTAAACCTGGTCTATTTTGATCACTTCTGCTTTTCTGGGAAATCTCAACCTGAAACCCATTTTGTCCATTCCATTTGCCTTTCTGAAGGATTCCAGACTATCCTCAAACAGTGTATATGCCCCATGCCCTTAGCCTCACATGTAGCCCACCTGACTCTTGCATGGTTTATCATGTTAAACCCAGAAAGAACCACGACCTTCTCAAACTAAAGCCCTCAACTGCCAGTAGGGTTTCATTCTTCATTGTACTCAGATCTGGCTCACGCACAGCAACATACAAATCAATGGGCACATATCAACAATCCAAGCAGACTCTTGCGAATTTTTCCTTTGATTTTTTTTTTTTTTTTTTTTTTTTTTTTTTACGACAGGTTAGCAAGGAATTAGCCCATTGCAAAGGCTGGAGTCAATGCGTCAGCCTGTCTTCTGGCAGAGACTAATTTAAAAAACCCTTTCAGTCTCCAAGGGGTTGAGCGAAGTTCCTCTTCTGTAGTTCTGGTGTGGTAACCTCCTTTGTCAGTTCTTAAATTGGTTTTGTATTAACACCAGTCTTTGAAATTCACTTCATCTGAAACTGCCATTGAAATAACATATCTCAAATAAAAACTAACTCTTGTCAACCCCACCTGTCCTCCATATCCCACCTTCTTCCACCCCCAAAATTTCAGTCCTTCAGTGACTTCATATGAATTGAGGATACAATCTAATCAAATCTACAAAACCCTTCATGATCTAGATCCTGCCTAGCTTAACAATCTCGTGGTAATAAAAGGTGGTCACACATGTCTTCCTTAATTTGTCTTACATGAACTGCCTTCAATAAATCTCCACACTATGAAGACCAATAAGTCTTTATAATTCTTTATTGTGAGGGTCATTGGATGGTTTAACAACATGCATGTGTGTCTCTAGGAGATGCCAGGGATAAACCAACTTTTTTTTTTATCACAATCAAATACCTCTAAATGGCCAATGAAGAAGAGGCAAATTGTCCATTTACCATGTTCTTTTTCCCCTTCTTTCTAGAAGTTTCTCTTTCCCTTTCTTCTCTTAGAATGTCCCAAGCCATCCTTAGCCCTCAGGCACTTCTAGAATGAAACCAGTTCTTGTGACATAACACTTTTCATCTTATCTTTTTGTGAATAGTCAGTTGTTTTCAATCTTCCTCCTCCTTCCTCCTCAAAAGAGAGATAACTTTTGAGTCTTGAGTCCATGGTGCTTGTCACACCCAGGTCAGAACGCCGAAATGAGGTCTGTGAGGACACAGATGAAGGCCCAGGAAAAGCCAAGACTCCAGGCTGTGGAACACTGTACAGGCAGGATCTGTAGCCTTGAGGGAATGAAAGTCAGAAGTGTAGGAACTGAATGTGTTCCGTGTGCCTATCAGAAATAAGACATTCGGCCTTTGAAAAAGAATTTCGTGCTAGCCTATCTCTTTACTTGCAAAGGACAAGGCTGTGACACCAAGGGTACATTGCAAGTTCACAGTCTGGTTCTCACTTCATCGCTGGGCTTTTCTTGAGAAAAGCAGAATGGCAGAGGAAGGCCCTGAGGCTGAATGCAGGTAAGCTTCCTGCTTGACATTGTGGTGGGGGCTGCCCACCCAGGGTGAGTCTGAAATGAGGAAACATCTGCAGTAGCTCTGACTAAAGTCAGAAGAGCTGAGAAAACTTCTCAGGGTGCACTGAAGTCACCTGCTGTGACAATCCACAACTCTATATTTCTCAAAACGCTCTTTAGTTTGCCTAAGTAACTTTAATCTATTGTACTATTTCAGATACATTTTCCTTCTTTTCTCAAAAGTAGTGAAAATATGTGTATATTCTCATCATAAAATATAATCTTATATCAGATGAAAATTTTCCTATACTCTTCCCCAAAATTAACAGTTACTAACTATAATTTTTCATTTTAAATTAAACCATAGGAATAATTTTCTTTTCTCCCTAAACCCATTAAAAGTCCAATGCTTTATAGCAGAGATGACACTGAATGATTTGCAAATTAATGAGAGCATTGTAACAGAGCTTTAAATTTCAGAGACTAGAATTGAAATAGAAAGCCTGTAAAATGCTGGCTCTCCCCCCCTCCCCCCAGGCTCTTTCTTCACCACTGCCTACTGGAATATTAACCCCAGGTAAAGTCACTGTATGAGCATTTCAGGTTGGACTAAAGGACTCATTTCAGGTTGATGGGAGCAGCTCAACATGTCTATAGATGCAGGTTAGTGAGAGCGATTATTTGTCTGTTAGTTTGGATTTTGTTTTTTTAAGACAGGATTTCACTCTGTAGCCCTGGCTGTCCTGGAACTCACTTTGTAGACAGGCTGGCCTTGAACTCATAGAGCTCTTCCTGCCTCTGCCTCCCTAGTGCTGGGATTAAAGTGGTGTGCCACCATGGCTGGCAGGAGTGAGAACACTCAAACGTAATCTTAATTCTAAGAGGCAGGCAGATAGGAGATTCCTATAAATGATAAAATTTGGAATTAGTTTTTCTATTTTTTTCCTTCTTTTATTTTATTTATTTATTTTTTAATTGTATGAGTTTGAGACTCCTTACTAGCTCCCGAATTCAGGAGCACGACCACTTAGTAAACTTGGTAATTTCAGTTTCTGAAACAGTTAAGCACAATAGCATGGGCATTTCAGAGGCTCAAGCACTATAGACTACAGGATCAAGGCTCTGGATGCTAAAACCCCCTAACTTTGAGGTCATTTTGTGCCATGTTATTTTGAGGTTTTGTTTTCAGGAATTTCATCTTTTGACCCACTGTGTGGAAATGTTTCCTGATTAAGCTGTTTCAAAGCAAAAAGAACAAGAATAGGCCCTTGCAGCCAGGCGGCCAAATGTACCTTTTATAAATCTAGCTCTAAACTTGTAGAGAACTCTAACAATGGGCTCATTAACTTAGCAATCATTCAATGTCATAGCTATTATAATGTACTAAGCTGTTAAAAGAGGAAGAAAAAGGAAAATTGTTTTAATCCCATGATTTAATTTAAAATGAAAATGAAAAATTGCATTGCAGGTAGTCTTGTTAAACTCCTTTGATTTGCTTTATGGTTTAAAGTATAGGCTTTCTTTCTTTTGGGGGTCAGGCCTTTGTTTTTACTTTAAAACTACTCAGTGCACATTCTTATCTTTAAAGGACATGTACCAGTGTGTTCAACATAAAAATGAAACTAATAAGAGTATACTGATAACTTTGTAACAAATGTAGCCTCAAATGAGGGCTAATGAAATAGTTAATGTCAAAGCACTAACCACAGGCAGAGTCCCACTTTTCTGGGGAACAATGAGATGTCTGCCTTTGTCCCACGCCTGGGCTCCCTCTTCTGAGATCACCTGGAAGTCTTACAAATCCCACCTTGGCTTCTGCCACGCATGGGTTACTTCCACATTGTCTGGAGGGAATCCTTCCCAGCCTTGTCTTGGGACTGCCCCTTGAGGGCTCTTTGTAGACAATGGAATTCTGTTCATTCCTTGGAGTGCTTCTCTGATAATGTATGAGATCTCTGTCTCTCCAATCCTCAGTTCTTAGAATGGTAATTTTTTAGATCTCTGAAGCTACTAGGACCCCGTAATCCTGTGATTCTCAGTTCTTGCCTCAGACACTCTTCAGATTGCTTCGACTGTATAGGCAACACAGTCCAAACTGTTTGTGTTTGTGACCATTCAGATAATTGGCTTCTAGAAAGGCTCAACACAACAGCAGACAAGGGAATTTAATTCTAGACTCCAAGGTTCTTTTTCTACCCTGTGAATTTTGAAGTAGAAATAATTGGAACATTGATTTAGAGGTCCAGTAATTTCCAGGAGAAGAGAAAACAACAGCCCAATCCACTTGCCCAAATTAAAGGAGTAAAACAAAACAAAACAGGACAAAAACCAGAGTGAAGTTATTTTCTTGTGTTGAATATTCATTTCTTAATTTGGCAAGTATATCATGATTACATAAGATACTAACTTTAGGGAGACATGATAAAACACATACAGGAATTCTCTGTATCGTCTTGGTAGACTTTCTGGGAATCTAAAATTATTTCAAAATAAAAATTGTCTTTAAAAATTTATTGAATGGTGGAGGGGTATTTCCAGTGATTTGTCACTTACATTCTGGACAATGTCTCAGCCAACATTTGTATAGGACTAGAAATTGTCTAAGGCCCTGTTCTAAGTGCCTGGTGATTTTCATTAGAGAAAAATATCATGTGTTCAAACAATGCACATTTCTGAATGAGTCAACTATATATATACAATATATATAGTGTAAAACTAAGGGGTTATAGAAAGTTAATGTAGATAAATAACTCATTTTCTTCACTCTTCCTTTTACTTGATTATAATGCAAATACAATTAAGATGGAAAAAGTCAGTGGATGTTTTTGCTTTTGTCCATTATAAATACTTACATTTATAAAATAAAACACAGCAGTTGTTACCAAAACGAATCTAGCAGGACAGGAGAGAATTCTGACTAAAAGTAGATTGCAATGAGATTGGGAGAAATGTCAAGTAATGAAAAGAATTAATTTTTTCCAGTTTTTAACAGCATCCTTCTCAAGAGTGCTGGAGACAGCTACGCTGTATACACATTTATAAGACTTTCCCCATCACATTAGACTTCTTCATTTTCCAAATTTGTTATTTGCATATCAAATTCATTTCTCTGGCTTCATTTTCTTGTCTCATTATGCTGAATTCAGCGAGTGTTTGTTTTGAAACCCTCTTTAAAGAAGAGCCTCTATTTCTTTTCATCATCTGTAAGCCCTTAACCATGTACAAAATCATTTTTGTTGAACCAACTTCCAGTTCACGTACCATGGTGACTAGAAATTCCACAATGAAATCCGTCATTAGGTGACTCAAAGAAAGTGTGGAAGCCCCCCCCCCTCCTTTCGCTTTCTCGCTCATTCTTGAGAAATGTGGTGATTCAGAGAATAGAAAAGAGAGTAGGGGAGTATTCTGATTATTGTCAGGTAACCCTCTTCTCCAAAATTTCCGCAGGCTTGAAATGATTGTTTTTCATATAATCATTCTTCTAAATTGATATTGAAGCTCTGGGAGGCATGTGCTCTGGTAACTCTGAAACCCATCCTAAGTGCTGTTGGAAGCTGGAGACTCACACGCTCTGGGAGTGTGCGGTTCTATCCTCAAATGCTAGGTGGCATATTACTCTTTACATAATTAGCTGTGTGCAAAGCTCACATAAAACTATCTGCCATGATTGAAAGAATTCCCACTGTCTATCCATAAGACTTTGAAATAGGTTCTTAATGTATAAAAACCTTGTTTACTGCCAAGAATGGTAGCAGTTTGTTTTAAAACAGAATTATGTAGAATTATTTGAAATTTCCATGAAGAAATATAGACAAAAAGCCAATCTTCCAGTGGCTTTTATAAGTAAAATGACATTGATTTCAACTATGTTAGAAATGCTTGGGTGCCAAAGAATGCGGAAAATCACACTGGTTATTGGTGCAAGAGCCTTGTGAAGCTGCTACTGCTCTCTGACTTGCCTTTGCTTATTCTACGAGGAGTGGGGTCTGTCATTTCTATAAACCCTGACCTATGTCATTTTATGGTTAGTGATTACAGTGTAGGTATAGTGAACTTGTTAACTTAAAATATTGTGCGGTTATTACAAAAGAGAAGTTCAAGCCAGGCCTGGCACCACAGTTCGTAATCCCAGCTCCCCGGGAAGCTATGGTGGGAGGGTCTCAAGTTCAAGGTGAGTCTGAGCTACAGAGGGAGCAAAGCTAGCCCTGGTAACTTAGGAAAATCCTGTCTGAAAATGGAACGTTAAAAGAAGTCTGTGGATATTGCTATGGTAGAACACAAGGGGGGTTCTAGGTTCAACTCAACGTACTGAAAAAAAAAAATAGAATAAAGAAAATAGAATAAACAATTTAAAAGGGTCAGTTGTTGCTTCTCCCATCTGTTGACTTAATGTAATTTTCTGAGCACGGAATTTTCCGGGCACAGAATGCCGTCCTTCAGTACTATCTCTACCCCTCCATTTTTGTACCTCCAGTGCTGTCTTCTCCTTTCTCAGACCACTCAGATTGCCTTTTGCTGGAAAGAACAGCAAAATGTAGTCTCTGAAACTTGTGGTTTGCTACATCGCTAAAGGAACCTTGAAGTTAGAATTCGGGTTGAGGTCTTCAAAAAGTAAGTCTTTAAATCAGAGAACTTACATGATAGGTAGAAAAGAGAAGTCAGAGAGGGTAATTATGAAAGTTCACAACTTCCTTGCTGTTCCCGCCATGCAGAGGCCTAAACACAGTACTGACAAGGAATCTCAAGGAGAGAAAGATGGTGACCAGAGTGGCAATGGGAACCTGGGTCCTACAACTGAAGGGAACTTGACTCTGTAGCCCCTGAATGGACCTGAAGTGTGCTCTTCCCAGAAACTCCTGATAAGACCACAGGGATTGACAGTGTGGAAAACCAGGCCACAAAGGCAGGCAAGTCTATCTAGATACTTGACTTACAGAAACTGAGCTAATACATAGATTTTCACGTAGACTCAACTTGCCGAGCTGGTACTACTCTGTTCTAGTAGTTGTTAGCACAGTTTTTACTAAACAATGAAAATAAGGCAATACATAAATTACGTACATATGCATGTACATACCAAACTCACTGAAGGGTTCACCCTTCCCTTTAGTTTTGTTTTTTCACTTTTGTTTATTTTTTATCATATGCTTGTACAACCTACAGAGGAAGGCATTCGTTGCAACTAATTTATGAGTCTTAAATAAAGACAATTAAAAGTCATATACCATTAGGTTCTTGATTTTCTATCTCAGCAAAGGATTGTGTCCAATTTTAGTTACTGGCTCTCTTTCTGAGCCAGAGGTTCCCTGTGACTTCGTCTTTTCTGAAGACGTCACTCAGCGTTCTCTTAACCCTCAAACATTCCTTCTTTCCTCCTTCCCAGAATAAAGACTTTATTAGTCCCAAAGTCCTGTGCTCTTTAACCTCCAAGACTACAAGTAGCGTGCAACCTGTATTCCTCTGTCCAGCTGGACCTCTGGTCACTTCCAGAGTCCAGACAATTTGCTTCCCTGGGGCAGATGTGAATTGTGCACCATTAGCAGCAAGGGGGCTCAAAACTACTCTTTAAAGACATGCGCAGACTGGGGAATCCAGAGGTTGACAGGAAAACTCTTTGGAGAGTCTAGAAAGCAGATTGGGGATAACAGAGGAAGCCCTAGGCTGAGGACTCAGGGTTTTTTCTCTATACTGCCATCCTCAGGCAAGACCCATGTGTTGGGACGCCCCCCCATGTTGTACTATGATCATTATAGATAGCTCTCTATAGTCATGATATAAATAAATTTAACTCAGAAATTTGTGTGCCCGCTCTGAGGATGACTAAGTTGCTCAGACTCACCACATGACTACAGTTTGTTAGACACCATGGAGAGAACTCAGCGTGCATTACTACATTCAATTCAGAGGGCAGCCCTAGGAACATGAACAGCTTTCATACGCATTTTACAGATGAGAAAATAGAATCTCAGGAGTAGAATGGTTTCCAACAATTCTCCACTTATTTACATCTATTTGACAAGAATCCTTTTGCTCCGTGTCAGAACGTAGGTGTTCCCAATTTTCCCCTGTTTTTACGTTACATTTTAGTACCAACATTTTCCTGACTGAAATTAGGCTAGGAACATAATGATGATTTTTTGCCACATTTCTAGATCCCACCAGTGTTTAAAGTACAATAGCATTCAAACACAGCGACCCAGAATGCTGGTTCTTCGTTCTTCACACTTTTTGTAATAATGTGGTCATTTTAATTTTGTCAGAACTCCTTCATCTGGGTCCTTATTATGCGTTTCCTATGGGCTCCAAATAGTCATTGTCACTTTCCATTTTATGGATATCAAACAATTCAGTTTTCAGAATATAAATCAAGTTGATCCCACATCTGTGCACTGTTAATCTAGTAGTCTTTGCCTGTATGCTTCTGGTTAGAAGGGTGAGAGCACATACCCAGAGGCGAGACAGGGTGCTGAGATCCCTGACTTGCTTGTCTATAATTGTCTTGTGCACAGATACATAGAAGATGGCATTTTTTCCTTCAAATGATTTATTAGCAAGGCTTATATGACACAGAGAAGAATACGTTTTTCATTTACTCAAATATACTATGTTACTTTTTGCATTTCCTATCTATTTACTACAATGAGGATCTGGAATGTTCCCAAAGGCTCCTGGATTGGTGATTCGTCTCCAGCTTGTATCTACTGCAGCATGCTGGGAACTGTAGGAAATAAGTATAGTGGGAAGTCTTTAGACTATTGTGAGTAAGGTCTTGAATAGGCCCAGGGGATCTCAAGCAACCTTCAGGTTCTGTGTCTTGGGTGAACAGATTTTCTCTGCCATGCTCTCTTCAGAAATGCTACCCAGAATCCCATCTAAAGGCCTGAAAGTATAAGGCCTATCTGATAATAGGGCCAGAACCTGGGAACCAAAACCAGTCCTTTTGATAAGTTGATTATTTCAGGTATTTGCTAGAATGACAGATATCTGACCAGTACTTGATTCCCAGTGATCCTTTTAAAATTTTTGTATGAGCACAACTATGCACACTGAGGCCATGTACAATGCACACATGCACACATACATCCAAAGGGCTAACCTGTAGTTTGTCTTATAGAAGGACGAGACCAATCATTCCCCCAGGGGCAATTATAAATGTTCCTATTTTTAGGTTTGACCAGTCAGGAGTTCTTACCACTTTATTATGGACAATATAGGAACTTTTGGGAAATTAAGCATTTAGTGACCCAACTAGATGCCTTTTAAAAGAAGAATATTTATGACATGAAGGACCATAAAGCTTATGAAATTTCACAAGCTCAGCTTTCCCTTGTACTTATAGATGCAGAAAAAGTAACAGAAGGTATCCATCCAGGGGGTAAAATGAAGACTTGCCGGATACAACTTTTCTGAGCCTTGACTTAGGCAGTAGTTTCCTAATTAGTTTCCTCCAGGACATGAAAACTAGAATAAAATTATGGTAACAGTGTCCTGGCGAGTGAAGACACTGAACACTGAGTGCTTGTTTTCATTGTCAACAGCACACCAGAGCTTTCTCCTGTTCTGGGGAGCAGACTGCAGACAGAGCCGTGTGCTAAGAGCTAGACTCACCAGACATGTTCAAAGTTCATTGTTCCTGTGTATACCTCCTCGTTTCACTCTTGAGGAAGATTCTTTGAGATCGCAGAGCCCCTGAACATCACTCTTACCTCTTTCCCCTTCTTTTCTATTGCCTTGGTTATCTGAGGTGCACCAGAGCCAGCAGCAACATCCAGAGCCAGCAGCAGCATCCAGAGCCAGCAGCAGCATCCAGAGCCAGCAGCAACATCCAAGGCAGACAGGTTTTCACCTGATTGTCAAGTGTGGCTTAGGATCAGTTTCCAGTATATGGGATAATTCGGTTGTGATGACATTATGCCACAGAAAGAATACATTTCTAAACCATATTAGCTTAAACAGGTGAGAGCTTTCATTTAGAAAAAAATGTAGAGTATGTGTTATATGCTCTTTTCTTGTGTCATCATGGGATGTTTAGCTGATCTTCCATTTTGACATCCTTATATTAGGGTTCCAATCCAGGTGAAGTTGTGTGTGAGGGGCAAAAATTGGGGCCCCATTCTAACCGGGTTAACTACCTTCAAGTGTCTCCCTCTGTGTCCCTCACAACACTGTCTCCTCAGCCATAACTTAGTCCCATGGAAATGTTAAGTTGCAGAAGAGTCTGGGAAATGCATTCATCTCCCTGCACTAAAACCAGTATTCAAACTGTAAATAAAAATGAAGGAATGGTATTGAGTGTGTCATTTGGCACAACCTGTAGATGGACAGATAAAAATTTGCCTTTGTACTGATGCTTTAAGAAAGCAAGCGGTTTGTTTATGAGAATGTGTGTGGAAAGAGCAATGAGTATAAACTATATTTCACAACACTTGCAGCAACAGTAATGCGTTCTGAAAACATCTGGCATTTTTATTAGGGAGAAAGTTCCAAATACTGCTAATGGTACTGAATCTCATTATCGTCATTCAAGCAGAAGAAAACAGTAAATTTTTCTGAAATAAAAACGAAGGTCTGAAAAAACAAGATAGCAGAGCTTTTGAAAATACTAAACTTCACTGTGAATTTCTAAAAGTGAGAGAGGTATGGGACTTGGTTGAACTTATTTGAACATATGAACTTTACTGCAGTTCCACATGGCATGTGGGAAATTTTCTCTGAGCTGCTGTAGGCCTGGAAGCTTGTGATGGGATGAGGCAATATTGCATTTATAATCATTGTCTTAAGCTAGCGTTTCAAACCCAGCTCAATTCCATAGTAACAGCTGTTGTTTTCTTTACTGATGTATTTCACTTTCAGATATGATTTTTTAAAAACTTTCTTCAAATTTCATACTTCTTCTTAGCAAGTATCTCTGTTTAAATTCCCAAGATAAGAAGAAAATGATTTGTCTCACACCTCCTCCACATGTAGGGAGAATCTGGGCTGCTTGTGGCCTTTTGCCCTCATCCATGATGCCTGCATCAAGTCTAATTCCTTCTAATTAAATACCTTCATTTATCAAGCGGGGCCTGTGGTGAGAAGGTAGTTCTGGCCACAGGAATCATGGTACAAACACAGGTTTTAGTGAAAAGAGTGGGTGAGAAAGCGTGAACCTCGTGAGTCGGCAGGTTCTCAGTGCTCTGGATCTGCAGGGACCAGGAAGAACTGCAGGCAAGGGCTTCTGCAAACCAGTCATCGGGCTTTGAAGTCTATGAGCACAGATGTGTGCCCTGTTGCCCACGAGAACTAGCCTCTTCTAAAGGTTCAGGCATTTTGAGGGTGACAATGGACAAAAGAAACAGGAAAAATGAAAACCGAAACAGATTATGAGCATCAACCTTCGTTATTTGAATGGATCTATTTCACAGAAACCTTCCACTTTATGACTGATTTACGCTTTCCATTTTAATGCCAGTTAATTGGTAGAGAAAACAGGAAGGAAACAGGACATATAATGAAACCTGTGTTCCCCAAAATATTGTGTATGCTAATAAACTTATCTGGGGTCAGAGAACAGGACAGCCACAATATTAAACATAGAGGTTAGGCAGTGGTAGC
>CABHPR010138626.1:6632-19199 GCA_902168415.1 Peromyscus melanophrys
CTCCCTCCCTCCCTCCCTCCCTCCCTCCTCCATCCCTCCCTCTCTCTCATTCCTGGCTGCCATAATGTCTTTTGCTTCAGCATGCCATCCCCACCATGTTGGCTGTCCACTCTAGTGCCTAGTGCAATCAGCATGAGTGACCATGGACCATAACTATGAAACCACAAGCCAAAGAAACCCTTCTGTGGTGATATTTTTATTTGTGTACCCCATAAAGCTTATCTGAGCATCAGAGGAAAAAGCCAGCCACTATAGTAAACATAGAAATCAGGCCGTGGTAGCACACGCCTTTAATCCTAGCATTTGGGAGGTAAGAGATCCATCTGGATCTCTGTGAGTTCAAGGCCACATTGGAAACAGAGCCAGGTGTGGTGACACATGCCTTTAATCCCAGCACTATCTATGGAGGTCTGGAGGTCTGTACAGACAGACAGGAAGTGATAGAGCTGGGCAGAAAGAGGAAGTGATGTAGCTGGGCAGAGAGAGGAAGTGAGATGGCAGGGACAGAAAGGCATATAGGTGTGGGTATACAGGAAGTAGGTTTCTTTGGAAGCTGATGAGTTGGTAAGGTGAGGTTGGCTGTGGCTTGTCCTATTCCTCTGATCTCTTGGTTTTCACCCCAATATCTGGCTCCGGGTTTTTTATTAATAAGACCTTTTAGCAATTCATCTTACACCCTTCCATCCTCTAAACTTGGTGATCTCAGGTGTTTGGTCACTTCAACAAAAAGCTACCAAAAAAAGAGATTTAATCTTTAATCGCACATTTAATCACACATTTTGTTTTCAGAAAGCTCAATTAAAGTAAATGTTATGTGTCAAAATGACAAGGGGGTGGGGGAAGGGAGGGAGGGTCTATAGCCATACTCCTGAGAGCTACTGTGGTTAACACAGCACTTCTGAAAATGTAAACCAGGAGATGGAGACGGAAAAAAAATAAATAAATAAAGCAAATGCTACCTAATGCAATACTATTTCTAGGAATCACTCCTAAAAGTTGTTTTTAAATATAGCTCAGATGTAGCCACAAGCCTGTTCATCATAGTACAACATTCCTTACTCATCTGCAGTTTCACTTTTCAGCACTTCAGTGACCTGAAGCCAATTCTTATCTGAAAACATTAAATGAAAAATTCCAGAAAAATAGAATTCATGAGTGCTAAATTATATGCAGTTTGAGCAGTGTGGGAGAATCTCATGATGCCCCATGCCAGTTTGGCCACCTTATGAATTACCCTTTTGTACAATGGATCCACTCTGTGTGTATTCTTTCCGCAGTCAGTCACTTAAACAGTTTTTAGTGATTGGATTGACTGTACCACGATGCTTACATCCTAGTATTCCTTGTTTTCCTTTTTAAATTTTTATTAGTGTATTTTATGCATATGGATATTTTCCCTGTGTTTCTGTCTGTGCACCACATGCTAGCCCAGTGCTCAAGAAGTCCAGAGGACTGCACGATGCAGATGCTGGTAATCAAACCCAGGTTATGTGGAAGAGCAGCCAGGGCTCTTAACTGCTGAGTCTTTTCTCCAAGTCCTCTCCCACATTTACTCTTAAGCCAAACTTTTGTTACAACATATTGTTAACATTTTTGTATTTTATTATTACTTAGTGTGCATTCTTAATCTATTACTGCCTGAATCATAAGTGAAATTTCATCATAACCTAGTAGACATGGGGTTAGAAATAACTCTGGTTCCAGGCTTCCACTGGGGTGCGGGAATGGCTCTCTGACAGATGAGAGGAGGTTCTTCATTGTTTTAAAGAATAACGGCAACAACAAAAAATCAAAATCCTAATGTAAATCCAAATTATACAAAGCATATAAATAACATTTTTTAAAAAAGCAACAATGGAATCCTTCATGTTTCCTTGATCTGTCTTACAAAATGTTCTGCAGAGGCATGGCTAAAAAAAAAAAAGTAATAATAATAAGACTCCTCAGAATCCTAGAGTCTGGAAGTCTGCTCCATGTACCTAAATGATACTCTCTAAGGATTTTATTATAATCTCAAAAACAATGTTAAAAGGCAAATGCAAATGAAAGAATGGTTCCTGGTGATGGGCACAGCCAGAAAGCAAAGTGCTCCATACTGAGAGATGTGTCCAGCAGCAAGAAGAAAAAGACACATGAGTGTTTAAACTCTGTGGGGCCATACATACTGCAGACGCTTGGTGTACCATGACTCATATCAGCAAAGGTAATGCATTTGAACTGTAGGGCACCAATTTGCTACATGATCTGTTGCACAAGATCATGGGAGTCCATAGACACATACGTCCCCAATTCAGCCTAGTTTCTGTCCGGAACTGTGTAGAAGAGCTAGGCTGGATCACATCCTCCAGCTCCCAACTGAAATGAAGAAACACTTCATTTCTGCTGGCTTTGCCGGTGCTGCAGCTCTGACAACTCCTTGCAATGCTTCCTAATGTACATTACAGCACCCTCAGACATTCTGCTGCATGTCAGATACTGGTCAGTCTTGGGAAGTCGCTGCCAAGAAGCAGATCTCACCACAGGATAGAGCAATGCAAATGTGGAAGCTTTGAAGATGGCAATCCTCCCAAGAATGGAGACGTCACTCTGGAGGACCTGGCCTTCTGAGTCCTTCTGAGTCCTTCTAGAAAGAACAGTGAAACTGTATCTCAGGAAGGGGAGAGTAACAAAAGAGATGTCTTGATACGGGGCCCATTTCAGCCCTTAGCTATTGCTAAGACTCCTAGCAATGGTGGAGAGGGTGCCTAACCTAACCATCTACTGTAATCAGATTGGTGACTGCCCTAATTGTCATCAGAGAGCCTGATGAAAGCAGATGCAGAGATCCACAGCCAAGCACTGGAGCACACTCAGGGAGTCCTGCTGAAGAAAGGGAGGAGGGACTGTATGAGCAAGGAGAGGTCAAGGTCATAATGGGGGAACCCACAGAGACAGCGAACCTGAGCTCATAGAAGCACGTGGACTCTGGATTAACAGTTAGGGAGCCTATATGGAACCAACGTAGGCCCTCTGCATCTGTGTGACAGTTGTGTAGCTTGGTCTGTTTGTAAGACTCCTAGCAGTGAGATCAGGACCTGTCCCTGGTGCTTAGCTGTCTTTTGGAAACCTGTTTCCCATGCTGGATTACGTTGCTCAGCCTTGATGCAGGGGCAGGAGCTCTGTCCTGCCTCAACTTGATGTGCCATGCTTTGTTCAAGCCCATGAGAGGCCTACCCATTTCTGAATGGAGATGGAGGAGCAGTGGATGGGAAGGGGGTAGATGAGAGGTTGGGGGGATGGAACGAGAAGACAGAAGGGAGGGAAAACTGGCCAGTATGTAAAAGAAATGGAAAAAGTTAATTAAATAAAAAAGAAAGAAAAAAGCAGCCAGCTGAGCAAGGCAGAGGGAACAAGCCAGTTAAGCAGCTCTCCTCCATGGCCTCTGCATCAGCTCCTGCCTCCAGGTTCCGGCCCTGTTTGAGTTCCATCCCAACTTCCTTTAGTGATGGACTACAATGTGGAAATATAAACCAAATAAACCCTTTCCTTCTCCTTCCCCCAAAAAAAGAAAAGAAAAAAGAAAAAAGGAAAGAAAGAAAGGAAGGAAGGAAGGAAGGAAGGAAGGAAGGAAGGAAGGAAGGAAGGAAGGAAGGAAAGAAGGAACTGTATCTCAGAGTCCCCTAGGCCTTACAGCCCCATCTAGCAATTAGGGAGAATTGGGATCTTTTGCCCACAAGGATTATAAGGCATGCCTGGTACCAGTGGTCCTCCAGGAGAAAATGGAAAACCTGGTGAATTAAGTTCACAGGCTGAGATTGATCCCTGGAACTCCTGAAGGAAGGGTGTCTCTGATGCCCCAGTGAATATAGACCTCTTGGATTGGCAAGGAGCTGAGATAGAGCTGGTCATTCTGATCCCAAGGAGAAGACAGCCCTTCTGGTCCCCCTGGATACTTGGTGATTCTGGTGCTCTTGGCCTAAAGGGTGCCTAGAAAAAGAGGTCCTGGAAGTCCTGGTCCAAAATGTAATAGAGTGAACCCAGTGATGCCAGTGCTGACCATGCTCTGAGGAAAGATGACCTAAGAGGTCCTACTGGTCCTATCACCCCCAACCAGCCCAGCAGGTCAACCTGGAGATAAGAATGATATTGTTTGACCTGGACTTCTGCTACAGCTGGACCTTACGGTGGCTCTGGCAACAGAGGTAACCATGGACCCTCCAGGGCCTGCTGGTCTCCCTGATGCTCCCAGGCAGAATGGAAGGCCTGATTGATAAAGAAAAAAAGAAGTGTTCCTGGTAAAGATGAGGAAGGAGGTTCATGTAGCATTGAAGGACCCCTGGAGGTCCTGTGCAGCTGTCCCTCCTGGTTCCCCAGGTGCCAAGGGTGAGTACAGCAGTCCTGCTGGCCCCAGTACTGCTGGCTTTCCAGGTGGGCATGGTTCTTCTGCACCTCCCGATCCTCAGGAAAATAGTGGTAACCCAGGACTTCCAGGTACCAGTGATGCTCCAAGTAGATACCCTCACCTAAGTTCTTAAGGTAATCATGTTTTTCCTGGCAATCCTGAAGAAGCTGGACCAAAAGATAACATTGGCCAACCTAGAGAGAAGGGAACACTTGATGTTAAGGGCCCTGCAGTATTTACAAGTTCACTTGGGATTATGGGGGTTACTGGAGCACGAAGTCTTACAGGATGACCAGGCATGCCAGGTCCTAAGGAAACCCTGGGTCTTCTGAGTTTCTGAAATGAAAATGGGAAATGAGGAGTATCCACAATAGGGGATGTGGTGCTCCTGAACCCCAGAGTCTTTCTTGTCTGGCTACTACAACTGGTTTACCTGGGAGGGATGAAAACCCTGGATCAGATGGTCTGCCCGGACAAGATGTGTTGATGGTGAAGATAGCTTCCCTGGTTATCCTGGTTATGCAGGCTCACCTTATCATGTTAAACCAGCTGTAGAAAATGGTGCTAGGGGAAAACTGTCCCCGTTGGTCCTTCTGGTGCTCCAGGTCCTGCTGATTCCCAGAGTGCTCCTGGTCTGCATGGCCCATTTAGTGACAAAGATGAAACTGGTGAACATAATTCTCATAGCATCAAAGGTCATCCAAGATACCCTGGCAATCCAGGTACCCAAGGGTCTCCAAGTACTTCTGGTCACCAGCACACAGGTAATCTAAGACTCATAGACCTCAGAGAATCTGTTGGACTCCATGGGCCTCATAGAAAAGATAGGACAAGTAAACATCCTAATTCCATTGACCCACAAGAACCTCAATAACAGAGATGGAGAGGATATGAAGGTTCCTGAGGGCTTCCAAGACCAAGTCCTCCTGGACCCATTGGTATGCCTGGTCCTTGCTGTGGGAGTGGGCTAGTGACAACACTAGAGTTGGAGGTAAAACATTCAGTGGCTTTCTACAACATTATGGAAATGAACCAGTGAATTACAAAATCAACACTGAAGAGGTTAAGTCTCCACTCAGATGTTAATGGACAAATAGAAAGCCTCATTAGTCTTGATCACTCTCAATCAAACCTTCCTCATGACTGCAGAGATGTAAAGTACTGCCATCTCAACTCCCAGAGTGGAGAATATTGGGTTGATCATAAACAAGGCTGCAAGATGGATGCCCTAAAGGTATTCTGTAATATGGAAACAGAAGGAGCACATGTGTCTGTCCTTTGTCTCCAAGGTAAGAACTGGTGGATAGACCCTGGTGCTGCAAAGAAGTATATTTACTTTGAAGAGTCCATGAATGGTGGTTTTCTATTTAGCTATGTTGAACCTGACCTTCCTAAAGATGTCCTCCATGGACAGTTAATATACCTCCAATCTCTCCAGCTGGGCCTACCAAAACATCACAGACCACTGCAAAAATAGCATTGCCTGTAAGGATGCTGCCAGTAGGATATAAAGAAAGCCCTAAGGCTGATGAGGTCAAATAAAGGTGAATTCAACACAAAGGAAATAGTAAATTGGCTTAGATAATTCTGGAGTATAGTTATGCTAAATATACTGGGAAGGGAGAAAAACTGTCTTTGAATATCAAACACATAGAAGGTGAGTAGAATAGCTACAGATATTGCACTCTGTGGTACCAGGGGTCCTGATCAAGAATTTGGTATAAATATTGGTCTTGTTTACTTTTTATAAACTGGTCTGTGAACCACAGAAAAATAATACCTCATTCTTAATTTTCAAAGTTGAATATTCTAATTTTTGTCAACCAGTACAAGTGCCCAGCCATGCTGGTTTTCTTTCTCATTCTGTGATAAACACCATGACCAAATGTAACTTGGGGAAGGAAGGGTTTATTTCAGCTTACCCTTGTAGTCCATCATGAAGTCAAGCCAAGACAGGAACTCAAGGCAGGAACCTGGAGCCAGGAACTGAAGCAGAAGCATTGGAGGAACACTGCATACTGACTTGCTCCCCATTGCTTGCTCAGCCTGCTTTCTTATGGAGCTCAGGACCACTGCCCAGGGTAGTACCACCCTCAATGAGCTCCCACATCAACAATCAATCAAAAAGTGCCCCCACAGACTGGCCTACAGGCCAATCTGATGTAGGCAATTCCTCAACTGAAGTTTTGTCTTCCCAGGTAACTCAGTTTGTGTCAAGTTGACAAAAACTGACCAGCACACCAACCAAATTCCATTTGTTTATTTCCAAAATGTTTTTGATAAGTATAATTTGACAGAAATAATATATTTTTCTATACCACCCAATATACTTCAGATGTTTTCATTTTATTTTTTTAACAATTTTAATTTCAGAATGTCTCAAGGATACAATAAGAAATCAACTTTAACATTCTAACCATGGAACAAAAAATAATTTCATGTCTAGCTATTGGGATAATTGTTGCTAGGATGTCCCTGGTTGTAGTACTTCTTTCTAAGTGTAACTAGGAAACATATACATATATACCAGTCATTTATAGTATATATATATATATATATATATATATATATATATGTGTGTGTGTGTGTGTGTGTGTGTGTGTGTGTGTGTGTGCGCGTGCGCGCGCGCGCGTGTAATCTTGATCTTATACAGATATTTCAAACTCTAATTGAGTAAGACAAGACTCATTCTATGGCTCAGCCCTTGGTTATTAATATTCATGACAATAAAATCTTATTGCTATTTTAGCATCATTTACTTTATTTGATAACAGTTATCATATATGTAGCTTCAAAACTCTACACAGATGTCCAAGCAAAAGCTAAACCTACAAATTTAAATGAAAGTTGTATTCTGTTTTTATATAAGCCTTTCTCTCTAATTCTGAAATATAGGGATCCACTCATCTAGAACTCAAAATTCTCAAGGGCTCTTGTCTTTGATTCCAGAAGAGAAATCTTGCAGAGGAAGAGTTCAGAGCCTAGGATGCAGGCACTGCCTGATATTCCCACACTTCCAGCCTGAGCAAGCTCTGCAAGCTCTACATTTCAGCCTTGTGATGCACAAATTCTCAAAGTTACATTTCTCAGAGTAATGTAGGGCTTCCCACTAAGTGCAGGGAATGTAACTGAGCATAGATATGATTCATAGGCAGAGAGAGGGTTACAAATACCTAGGATCACTGTCAATGATCTGATCCTTTTTGGAGTTAACCTGCCATCTTAGAAACAAAGGGGGATTGTGGGAAGAGAAAGCCATAGTGCAGGTGGGCCACTGGCACAGAGAGGATTTCTGTGTCTACAATCTGGATTCAATGACTCTTACTTAAGATATAAAGCATGCTGAAGTCTAAAGAAGAAAAACGGTCCAAGAAACTTGGCATCAATGATTCATTAATGCATTCTCTATTGATTGTCAAACACCATCAGATACTATATGACAGCAAACAGAATTCCGAGCTCTACAATGTAGTGAAATCAACACTAAAATGCTATTCATAAAAAATTATTTAGGGGCTAGAAGATGGAACTCAGGCCTCCACATATGTGCATTCCTGCCTGTGTATAAACACACACACACACACACACACACACACACACACACACACACACAGGCACACACACACAAACAGGCACACACACACATGCACCACCAGCAGCAGCGGCAGCAGCAACAGCAGCAGCAGCAATTATGTTCAAGCTTTCCTCAAATACTATTATTACCTGAAAAGATGTGAGGGCAATTTTGAGTCCCAGCAATGGCAATTCAGTTCAAATTATTTACATTCAAAAGAGGAGACAGCAAGTCAAAAGCCACTTGTATCCTAAGTGAAAGGTCCTCAGGTTTGTGCTGAAATTCTTCCAGGAATGACAAATATTACAGAAGTCAAAAGTTATATAAACCATCTTGACAAGAGAAGACTGTTGGGACTCTATATGTCATTGTTTATAGAATGTCGACAAAAATTGTTCTAGGAAATGTCAGAAATCCTAACAAAAGTCTTGAGCATAGAAAGCACTGATGTTCATTTCCAAATAATAAAGCCAAAATATTTTCATTCATGATATGAAAATAAGTGTAAAGCCCCTCTACCCCTACTTCTACTTTATAGAAGGTATTTTTAAAAGCTTGCCAGTTTTATTATTGCCTTATTTCTCTGTACAATTCTGTTAGAAAACTGTTCTGTCTTGGGGGATTTATCTACCACTGTGTTCAGTACATGCTCTCCCATTACTGGTAAGTCATGTACAACTTATGGAGAGATAAGAATCATGACTACTGGTGTCAGAGAACCCCATTCCTAATATTCAGTGCCTCCATCACCCCACATGGCTCACAATACTGTGTCAACATGTAACCTAACTCTAATTAATAGACCATCATTGCTGAATCTACAATTGCTATCAATATTAAACATATAAAATGAGAACTAATATAGAATAGAGCACAAAATATTGGTAAACTGATATAAAAGATAAAGCAAGGAAATGAGAAAGTTCATGTAATACAGGAAAAAGAGGAGGAATCCTGTGTGGATAGAGTTAAGCCAGACGCTAATTGAATCTCTGTCAATACCCTGGTTATTACACTATACAGGGATGTTGTGAGCCATTATTGAGGAAAAGTGGGTGATGTGTGTGGTTGTTTGAATGTATTTGGCCCCCATAAACTCAGAGGGAGTGGGATTATTAGGAGATGTGGCCTTGTTGGGGGAAGAGTGGGCTTGTTGGAGGAACTGTGTCACTATGGGGACGGGCTTTGAGATCTCTTTTTTCTCAAGCTTCACTCAGTGTGACAGTCAGTCGACTTCCTGTTACCTGCAAGAGCAATACTCTACAATCTCACTTATGGGGCCATTGCTACAATCATCCAATTTTCAGCCTCCATCAAGCAGTTACTATAGGCAGAGATTAATACACAAAAAGACACATAAAGCAGTTGCATAAATTTTCAGTAGTCAGCAGGAGTTCTCCACAGGGGCCACCAAATAAAAGTACATATAATATTGCTAATTCTCCATAGGGGCCACCTAAACAACACACAAATAATATTGTGCATGCCTACTTGTTACAATAGTGATCTCTTAAAATTAGTCAAATTCAAATGCAGGAAGTCGACTGACTGTCACAATGTGAGTCAATAGGTCCAGCTGTGATGATCTTTTGGGCACAGGGCCAGTAGAACACATGCAGATGGTTGTAGATCATCACAGCTGGACCTATTGACTGTACAACTTCCCTCAGAGAAAGAGGGGGCAGGGAGATCCTGGACCCTTGCCTAACCATCCAGTCACTCCTCCCAACCAGTTATAAGCAATTCTGCCCTAACTGCACATTGAGCTCTTAGGGGAGGGGCTAGATGATGTAGGTGCTTAAGGATGAGGGCAACATGGAGAAGCCATCACCCATGCTGCAGATCTTCCATTTGGGCTGGTTTAAGGACACCTCTGATCCTGCCCATAACCCCTCACCCATGACTCTGTAAGCCCAAAAGACTCATTGGTTCCCCTGGTGAGCTTTGGTGGATTCATAGCTTGATTTATCTTTGGGGCCTTGGGGGGAGGGGAGATGGTATTGATGGCTCCTGCAGGGAAGGGATTTGATCAGCACTGGCACACTGATATTTTTAGTCATGTGGAAACATTATTATCTCTATGTTGGCAACTTTCATAGTGAATGTTAACCATGCTAAAACTCTTCTTACCTCTGAATAAGGAGCTCCTTCCCCATCTCATGACCTCATAACATTTTGACTTTCTGGCCTTCTTAGATGACTAACCTTGTACACACCTTTCAGATAAGCTTCTGGAATCCCCCAATCCAGGAGTGAGGTTCATTCTTCGGATATGATTGGGGCTGAGTGGAGGGAAACAAGAGTAGCACACACACTACAATGCACAGTCAGAGGACAACCTCAGTGTCATAGTTCTTGATTTCTACCTTGTTTGAGACAGGGTCTCTTTTCCTCCCTCCCTCCCTCCCTCCCTCCCTCCCTCTTTCTCCCTCTCTTCTCTCCTTCCCCCCCCCCATGTTGCTGTTGCTGCTGCATACATCAAGCTAGCTATTAGCTGCTAGCTGGCCCAAGACCTTCCAGGAACCCTCTTTCCACTTCCCATCTTGCCATCAACACCAGGATTACAGTTGTGTACAACTGCACCTGGTATTACATAGGTCTGCACAGGCTCTAGTCTTGTTTTTTTGTGACTGTTACCAGAGTATCTAGAGTCAAAGTTGGGCCTTGGCAGCCCTAACAAACCAGGCTTGGTCATTTTTCTTCAACATACACAATAAAGAGACAAATAGTTGAGAGGGTCAGATTAAGGAAATTTATTTAGTGTAACTATATAAAAAGAGGAACAAATAAAGAGAAGCCCAGTGATGTACCCTAACTCCCTCCGAAGTCCATCTTCAAGTACTGACATAAGGTTGGGGTTTTTGTTTGTTTATTTGTTTGCTTGCTTGTTTTGAGACAAGGTCTTACAATATAACCCTGGCTGATCTAGAACTCGATAAGTACACCAGGCTGGCCTCAAACTCACAGAGTTCTTCTTGCTTCTTGCTCTCCAGTGCTGGAATTGAAGGTATATGGCACCACACCTAGTGGGGATGCTTATTTCAACAGCCAGTGAAAGGGCATGAATGTCTGCAGAATTTGCTCCTGTCAAAGTAATTACAAGACCACTCATCATCAAATGACCAAGCACACCCACCATAAGAACAAAATAAAACTCATGAAGATCCCTTTGGGAGCATCTACTTCTTCTCTTCAGAGTCCAGGAAACTCTAATACAGATAACTCACTTATGGGGCCATTGCTACAATCATCCAATTTTCAGCCTCCATCAAGCAGTTACTATAGGCAGAGATTAATACACAAAAAGACACATAAAGCAGTTGCATAAATTTTCAGTAGTCAGCAGGAGTTCTCCACAGGGGCCACCAAAATAAAGTACATATAATATTGCTAATTCTCCATAGGGGCCACCTAAACAACACACAAATAATATTGTGCATGCCTACTTGTTACAATAGTGATCTCTTAAAATTAGTCAAATTCAAATGCAAGCAGACGAGTTTACTAAGACTCTTAATTTGTACCCAACATAAAGATGACCACTTATCAAAGCCAGCATCTAAAGGACTATTTAAGCCTCGGGCCTAGGAGATAACCAGTCTCCATTTAGCTGGTACTGTAAGTGACCCAAGTGACTTCACATGGGTTTTCACACCTCAAACTTGGAGACGATAAATGAACCAAATCTAAAGATCAGTGTGGAAACGAGACTATAGGAAAGCAAATGTGCTGGTAAGTTTTAACTGTTAATTTGACACAGCTAGAACCACTGGAGAAAGAGAATCTCAGCTGGGGGATTGCCTAGGTCGGACTGGCCTGTAGGCATGTCTGGTGGGCTTGTCTTGGTTGTTAATTGAGGAGAGAGGACCGTTCAATGTTACTGAGTCTTGAACTATGTGAGAAAGAGGAGAGCTAGCTAAGTAGAAGCAGCAGCATCAGGCAGCCTGAGCGCATTCATTTCTCTCTGCTCTTTTCTTTATGAGAAGTTTTTTGAGATTACAATACAATTACATCATGTCCCCCGTTCCCCTGTCTCCCTTCAACCCCTCCTAGGTATCCCTCTTTGCTCTCTCTAAAATTCGTGGTCTCTTTTTCTTTAATTGTTGTTGTTGTTGTTATTGGTGGTGGTGGTGTGTGTGCGTGTACGTGTGTGTGTGTGTGTGTGTGTGTGTATGTGTGTGTGTGTGTGTGTGTGTGTGTGTGTTCCTAAACCTATAAACACAACCTGCTCAGTATGTTACTTGTATGCATGTTTGCAGGGCTGACTGGTTGGTTGGTACTGGATAACCAATAGGTGTGCTCCTCCACGGGGAAGACTGTTTCTCCCACTCTCCCATTCCGTAGTCACCCGTAGTTCTGTGTCTTCCTTGAGGCCTCACACACCCCCCTTTTTCACGTTAGTGTGTCTGTTGGTGTCATCTTTGTTCAGCTCACACATAGGCAGTCATGTTGGGGAGGTTTTGCATGTAGCTTCTAAATTTACTGGGAGACAGGATCTTACAGCAAACTCTCTGATCCTCTGGCTCTTACAGTCCTTCCACACTCCTCTTCTTCAATGATGCAGAGAGAACCTGGCAGCTAGAGTCTGCTTTGGTATGTTAATGGGCCCCCC